>VMDO01025128.1:0-28680 GCA_007922755.1 Pedetes capensis | reverse complement strand
GGAACATCAGGTGCTGTAGGCTTGGGAGATGGACCTGGCAACCCACTCCCAAAAATCAATCCGCCATTGAAAACCCTATGAACAGCAGAGAAGCACTGACAATTGTGTTTCGCCTGTTGTATACTGGGTTGCTATGAGTTGGATACCAACTAGACGGCACCTAACAACAACAACAAGTTCTACCCAGATTCAAGGACAGAGGACATGGTACTTCTATCCTCCAAAAATATGATTGTCAAAAAGTTTGCAGATGTTTAAAAATTACTTCTATTTAGTTTCTCCTTTCTACATCTTTCTCTTTTTGATTTCTTCATTTATTTCTTCCTCTCTTCTTTTCCTCCAGGGCAGAGGACTCCCCTAATTACTGTAAGCCATACAGACTATTTAGTCACTCCATACATATTCCTTGAACCCCTATGATGGGCCAGGGATTAGACAGGGCCCTTCCCTTCAAGGGTTTAAATGAGATCTTAGAGCCCTGGTGGGAGTCTTCTCTCAACCATGAGGCAATCTTGGTGGCAAGATTTGGGACAGGCTGTTATAGGTAACTTTCTGACATTGATTAATTATATCATAAACTTCATTTTGAAAAATGTATTTTTCAAAATAAGAACAATGAGTTCATGTGAATCCAGTGAATCTCTTATGCAGTTCAAGTATAAAGGTTATGTTAAGTATCTTTTAGGAAAAAATAGTAATAAAGTCACAGAAAAGGCATTAGAACTCCATATAACTATTGTTAGATTAAGGAAATTACAGTAAAAGGGGGGGAGGCTCCTGTCACAAAACACAGAATTATGAACTTCCTTAACTGTAACAAACATAAACTGAATGGCCTAGTGGAATCCAGATATAATCTATCAACTGCTTTCACATGACTCATTTCAGTTAACATTAGACTCCCTAACAAAATTAAGGAATGTTAAATGCTAACATAGAAGGTGATTTTAAAAGATGTGTGCTAAGAAATAATAAAGATAATTATTATTCTTAGACAAATAAATGCAAGAAAATGTTTTCCTTCATGAGGTCAGTCTTAAACCTTATAATTCAGCAGGGGTGAAAAGTAGCTAAGGATAGACTCAGAGTTAATCTCAAAGAGTCCTTTTTGGCCCAAATTGTGTATGGTTCTTCAACTCAGTGGTGATCCTGGGATTATAACCCAAGGAGCATTCAAAGGAGAACCTTGGTAAAAGGCACCAAATAAGCTCACCATTAAATGGAACTATTCTCCCTCACCCTTCATGTTTCCATATGGAGGAGGGACTTCCATCAGAGGAACACTCCTGTCCTCTTTCCCCACTCTTTATTCGTTCCTATCTCTACACAATAGAGGGCACAGGCTTCAAAGTGACAAACATTAGTCTTCATTTTTCAACTAGACAAAACTCATCTAACAGACTATAAATTGTGGGGATTCTGTCTCTTTTCTTCTCTCTGTCCCTCCCTTCTCCCCTGAGTGCAGTAGCTGATCGGTGAATTTGGAAGAAGGATTGGGGAAGAGGAACCACTAAACAAGATACTGCATTCAAATGTTATTCATTAATTAAACATTAAATGTACTTATATAGATAAATTCCTGTCTATTACTAAAAAGGGGCTGGGATTTGGCTCAGTTGGTAGAGTGCTGCACTGCAGTCTTTGAGGTCCCGAGCTCAATTCCCAGCACCTCAAAAATGGGAGAAGGGCCTGGCAATCCACTCCCAAGGCAATCCCGAAACAGTCAGCCATTGAAAACCCTATGAGGGTCGCTATGAGTCGGATACCGACTCGACAGCACCTAACAACAATTACTAAAAATGCACTGGTATGAGAATCTAAATAATAGGGAATTTTTAAACTCTTTAGGAAAATGATAAAATTTTATCAATAGCTCTCTAAAATCTCTTGAAAGAATTTCATTTATAGGAATTATTCACTTAACAATTGAAAAGTCCCTTCAATCCCAACTCAATCCCCACTTACTCTAGGCTCAAGTGATTCATGTCTTCTTCATTCAAGACAAAGAAGAGGGGGTCTAAAAGGGGGGAGGACCATTTAACTACATTTGGAGAGTGGATCTGTCCAGACACAGCAAATGAATCATCCAACCAAATTAGACCATAGGACGGACCAGTGTACACTTCTGAAGATCTTTAAAAAATGTCTAAATTCTAAATCAGAGGTCGATGGTGGGATGCACCGAGCCTGCATGACATCCTCCCATGATAGCCAAGCATTTCCCAAATACTGAGTTCCTTAACTGGAGCCCAGTATTTATAGTCTGGTTACTTTGTCACAGAGAAAACAAACTTAGTAATCTGACCTGATCTAAAAGCAAAATGTCTCCCCAAGAGAAAGTAGCCTCATCCTCTAATGAACAGGTGGCTTCCCTAGGGTCAGAGCTGGACCTCTGGTGCACGTGTAGATGACTTCAGTTCCACTTTATGAAAAGGAGGCTACAGGGCTACCTTTCACTCCAGGAGACAGACAGAGAGGTTTTCCTGTTGATTTATATGAGGTTATGCTCTCAAAAGAAGACACGAGGCAGCTGTTTGGGAGAAAGCCCGCCGACAGTGTATCCATAATGCATGCTGTGTGTTGGTGTTGGCACACAAGGAATTACGCAATTTACCAATTGCCATAACAAGCTGGGAGTTGGGGGCTGGACATCTGTGTCACTGAGGAAAGGGAATTCTTTGATTTCTGGACACCCTTCCCTTGGTCACCATAAAATCTCCTAGAAGGTTGTGCGTCCTTCCTGATGGCGTTTCTCATCCCTGCAATTTTCAAATCTTTCAAGTGTGTCTTTTGTCTTACATTTCCCAGGATCCTCCCCCTTTCTGCTCCATGACACACTTGTTCATTTGCTGCAGATTCTCCTGCCCCTTCAGCTTCCTCTAAAATCAATATGACCTGCCCTAACTCTGTCCCGCTTCTTCCTTCCGGGATGTGGCTGTCTGCCATAAAGTCAAGGGTTGAGATCAAAGGGAGGCTAATCCTACGCGAGAGAAAAACATACATTGTCAGCTGTAGTCTCTTGCTCCTCCAGCCAATGTGACTCAGAACAAGGGGACAGTGAAGATTTAAGGATGCTTCCCACCTCCTAATGGTGAGTGAATGATGCTGGCTGCCAACAGAAGGAAGGAAACCATTTTCATTGAGATTTACGACAAGAGTCTAGTTTCACTCACTGGAAAACTACTAAACACTGGGCATGACTCTCCAGCTCAGATTTCTCTGTTCCCTCTTGATAAACAAAAATTCACAAATTCAACAGTACAGGATTTCCTCATCACATATCTGCACCAAAACAAAAATAAATAAATAAACCACTCCAAAGTAAGGTTTCCCAAAGCCACTGAGTTCCCAATTTTGTATTTGATGACCTATAGGACTCTCACATTATAAAAGGACTTCACTCCAAGGTCTTCTACGTTACACATGCATACACACAACCAACCACAAATCAACAAAAATGATCCATGCCCACTCAAAACTGATCTCCATTTAGGAACTCACAAACATTAGTCTTCATTTTTCAACTAGACAAAACTCATCTAACAGACTGTAAATTGTGGGGATTCTGTCTCTTTTCTTCTCTCTGTCCCTCACTTCTCCCCTGAGTGCAGTAGCTGATCAGTGAATTTAGAAGAAGGATTGGGGAAGAGGAACCACTAAACAAGATACTGCATTCAAATGTTATTCATTAATTAAACACTAAATGTACTTATATAGATAAATTCCTGTCTATTACTAAAATGCATTGGTATGAGAATCTAAATAACAGGGAATTTTTAAACTATTTAAGAAGATGATAAAATTTTATCAATAGCTCTCTAAAATCTCTTGAAAGAATTACCGGGAACTCACAACACACACCCTGTGAGAGGGATGTTAAAACCAAGTATGCATCTGAGAATATGGAATAAAACCTACTCATGCTTCCAGTCCAATTTAGAAGACCAATTCCTAAAATCAATGTGTCTATTTCTTACTGACTTACTTGAGTAAATTTTCCATAAAAGAAAGGTTTGGGGGAGATAAAATGATTAACCTTCATTGAAAAATAATAAACAAACCAAAAGAAACAGCAAAACACAGGCCAGAGGTGTAGCTCAGTGGTAGAGTAAGTGTTTAGCAAATTCAAGGCCCTGGGTTCAATCCTCAGCACCAAAAAATAAATAATAAAAAGAAGAAAGAAACAATAACTGCTTTGAATACATAATTCATCTCAAATAAATTAATGATACTTTAGGGCATGAGGGATATTGCTGTTCTAGCTATCACATATGTGTGAAAGAATATCTTGTTTTCAGCTAAGCATCTCAAACTGTTGCTATATCGAACAACCATATTGAGTTGGAATTGAAAATACAGCTTTACCCAAAGAGACTGACTAAACATTGGCAACATCGATCCCCACTTTCTCCAGAGCCTGAACATGTCAATCAAAATTTCATATTTACTTCCAGGTCTAGCTAAGTATTTTACTTGGTTCCATCATGAGCCAGTAAATCTTCCTATATATATAGGCATGATGTCCATGGAACAAGCTTCTCCTGCAGAATTGAAATGTCCATTTTCAAACAAGGTTTTTCTTAAGCAACAATGGGCTTCATATTTTCAGTGGCAAGGACAGTCCTTGTGTGTATGCATAGATAGACCTAATAAATGTTTCATAGTGACCAGTAGTGCACATCATAGCTAGGCAACCTCCAAAAATAGGTGGGATTTTGTTTTCTTTTCTTTTTTTTTTTGATACAAGGTCTCATTAAGTCAAGCAGGTCTCAGACTCAAGATCCTCCTTTCTCAGCCTCTTAAGTGCTAAAATTACAGGCCTGTGCCATGCACTGTTCAAACAAGCAGTATTCTTATTGAATTTTAAAATTTCATTTCAGTAAAAAAATTTTAATTAAAACATAGTTAAATGACAACATATTTTATCAACAATAATCATCTAATCTATCTTAAAATGTGGAAAAAAACAATTTTAAAATTAAAAAATAGCCCTGTACTGTGGCACATGCCTGGATTCCAGAGATTTGGAAGGCAGAGGCTAGAGGAGTGTGAGTTTGAGGCCAGAAGCAGTCTGTGTAACTTAGCAAGACTTTGACTCGATAAATAAAAGTAAATAATAAAAAACGGGCTAAAAGTGCAGCCCAGTGGTAAAAACTCGCTAAGTGCAAGGCCCTGGATTCAACCAGCAAGGACTGCAAGTAAAATAAAATAAAATTTTTCAAAAACTTAATAACAGACTTAAGCCTGGCCTAGGGAGACACCCCTGTATCCCAGCACTAGGGAGGCTGAGGCAGGAGGATCAGCAGTTTGAGGCCAATCTGGGCTATATAGTGAGACCCTTTCTCAAAAAAAAAGAAAAGAAAAAGAAAGAAAAGAAAAGAAGAAAAATATGGATTTACCTCGTGAAAAGGAATCCTTCTCCCTCTTATTGTCATTGGTGTACTATGTTTATTTCAGTATTTTTAATTGTGGCAAACCATTTAGCCATTTTAAGCACCCAGTTCCACAATATTTAATACCTTCACAGTGTTGTACAACCATTATCACTATCTAGTTCCAGAACATTTTCATCTCCCCCAAAGTCTCTTAGCCATACAACACACTCCCCCATTCCCCCAACTTCACCTCAGCCTCTGACAGACTCTAAGCAACTGTCTCCGTGGACCTGTCGATTCCCGGTAAGCATTTCATATAAATGCAGTCACAACATGTGTAGCACTTTGCATCTGGCCTCTTGCACTTAGCATCACATATGTGCTTTATTTCCTTCTTGTAGTGGGCATCCACAAACAAGGAAAGTGGGCTTGCCATGCCAACATTTGCCCTTGAGTTCTACCTTTGATTTCATTTCCCTTGGGGATTAGAATTTCCCTCTGATTTCTGAGACTTAATCCAAAACTTTTTTTTCCCCATTGACAGGGCTTCAAATTGTACCAGAACCAGGAGGATTCATTTTGCTCAAGGTTTTGGAGCCTCTGACTTCATGCTCCCATTTATAACACTACACTGGCTCGCCTGCAGCCATAGCGCTGTGGCATCCGATCCCGTCAGATCTCGGAAGCTAAGCAGAGTCGGGCCTGGTTAGTACCTGGATGGGAGACCGCCTGGGAACACCAGAAGCTATAGGCTTGGGAGAAGGACCTGGCAACCCCCTCCCAAAAATCAATCTGCCATTGAAAACCCTATGAACAGCAGAGAAGCACTGACAATAGTGTTTCCCCTGTTGTACAGAGGGTCGCTATGAGTTGGATAACACTACACTGGCTCCATGCTTGTATGTGTTAGGATGCTTTTCACCTGCAAGTTGCAGAAAGTTAACTAAAGGTATCTTAAACAATGAAGTTTTATTATCTCTTATTTTAAAAATTCAAAAGGCTAGGTGATTCCAGCATCATTTGGACCTTGAGTAATATCATCAATGGCAAAAGGGTTTTTCACTTTCTCCTGTGTCGCCCTCAGCTTGTCAGAAGCTCCATTCCACCATTTTCTCCCTACCAATGAGAGCAAGACATTCTGCAGGAGCTTCCAAAGTTACCTCCCTAGAGACTTGTCTGCAGACAGGAAAGGGCCATTGTTCCTCTTGTATCAATTTGATGAGGACAAAAAAGCATTCCCAGAGTCTTCTCATGTCTCACTGACTAATGCCACAAGCCCATACTTCAACCTGGATTGGGCAACAGAAGTGGACTTAGCATGCCAACTTTCACTCTTGGGGCTGCAGAGAACTCACCGAACACATTACCACCAAAAAACTCCATGAACTGGAGTCGTGTTAGGAAGGAAGGCTAGAGAAAGAATACGTTGACTTGATATCTACAGGGTCTCATATGGTGTTTGTGTTGGTTTTTAACCAACTGCTTTTCCAACCTACTAGTTCCGCAAAGTTGAATAGTCTATGACATCAGACCCAAAGAACACAGTTAACCAGGCATTTAGTAAAATAGATTGTTAGGTCTGAGCTCTCAAACTCACATTTTATTTAGCCTGTTAGCTGATTCACAGAAAATAGACAACTCTATAAGAACACCCTTCTTGACAGAAACAAGACCAGAATTGCTACACCACAGACGTAGAAGGTGAAGAAGTCATCAGGTCAAGGAGATATTTTGAAAAGGATCCAAATTTCCTGTCCAGGGCACTGTAGTAGTATGTACCTTCGGTTATTTACTCAGAGTCCAGGGCCTGCTCTGACAGATTCTATTTGACAGCAATTGGATCAGTGATTTCTTCCAGTAAATTAATTACTTATTTCAGGATCTAGACCAAATCTACCATCTACTGTCATATACATAGAGTCTTAATTGAATCAATAAATCCAGAAGCCCATCAATTATAGTGACAGCCAAAAAGGAAGAGGAACAGAGATCACTCAGAACTTGAAGGAAAAAACAAAACACAGCCCAGAAAGGGAGTTGAGCTGGCCTCTTCCTCAATCGCAGGAAGAAGGTAGCCTTATGAAATTGGAGGAACCCTTTAGCCAAGAGAATAATGAGGCTTAAATCCTGCTGATAATGAGAAACCCCAGCTCAGGAAGTAACACCATCAACCAAATGATCCTCTGGTGCTAGGTACTGTGATTAATGGCCTGAACCTGACACTGCTGTGTATTTGGAAAAGGTTTGCATTGTTGGTTTTCACTCTTAAGAGGAGTGATTTGCAGACAGGGCAAAGGACTTTTGGTGACCACTGTCATTGTCTTTCACAGCTGACAGCTCAGGGGAAAAGAAGAGAGTGTGTTTATGACCCTTTTTCTCCTCCTCAAAAACCTGTTATCTGTGTTGGTATAAACTAGCTTCCCCCTAAAATGGGAGGATGGGTGGCTAAGGTTACAATTTATGGAGTGCTTATCAACAAACTTCAGCTTGCAGATGGCCGCAGGCAAAGAACTGCATTCTTATCGGAGCCCATTCACTTTGGCTGTCCTTCTGTTGGTGTTGGGTATTATTTGGGAGTGGGGTGCTAGGGATTGCACCCAGGACTTTATGCATATTACATTCCCAGTCCACTGTCTGTCTTGGTTATGAATATGAACATAGCACGGTGGTCACACACTTGGATAAGAACTAAGGTCTCACAGAAATTGCCCTTTGGAAACTGTCACCTCTCTAGATATCTGTCATGTCTCTTTAAGACTAGATTTTAAATCTCACTATTTCCCACAACACAGGAAAACTAAACAGGAAGACCAGTAGCTCTTTAGGATACAGAGTCTTCCAGTGAGGGATGCTAGAACTTTTTAAAATCTAAAATAAAGAAGTAGAGATGAAAAAAGAATTTTTCTTCTTATTCAGTGACCTACTGAGAAACAAATGACAGGCAACTTGGTTGCAGGAGTGATAGAAAGGAAGCTATGAGTCTCTCTAATTGCACTGTCTAGGAACTTATTTTGTGCATTTTGTTAATTTTTCAAGATATAAGCATCTCAGAAATCCAGTTTATCTCCCTGGGTCTACTAAAGTAGTTAGTAGAAAACTAAAATTATCCCAATATTACTCTCATGCTTAAAATATTTTCAGAACTGTGTCCTCAGACCCACTGGTACTGAGAAAATTAATCTCATTGATTTATACCTAGATTTCATTTAAGGAACCATAGAATTCTCTGGCTTATACTTTCACTTTAGTCACTACAATTATTTTCAAGTGATTTTTTGCCAAAAATATGCCTTATTTTGAATCCTATTTTGACAACGTACACCTTTAAAGGGCAATATTTGAACAATAAAGAAATATCTGATTGGCCTAGATGTCTAAAGGTATTTGATCAATAGAAGGCACATAGGAATAGAAATACAACATTAAGTTGT
Organism: Pedetes capensis; assembly: GCA_007922755.1. Taxonomy (NCBI): domain Eukaryota; kingdom Metazoa; phylum Chordata; class Mammalia; order Rodentia; family Pedetidae; genus Pedetes; species Pedetes capensis. The sequence continues at coordinate 19,874 of VMDO01025128.1, read as the reverse complement.
GAATTCATTTGTTTAGAAAAAACTAACTTCATTGCTGTATTATGATGTTACTTAGTTAAATTAAAAGGCTAATTGGTTTTTAAAATCTGTCTCTTCTGCAAACCACTGTCAGAACCAAACCAAATATTTCTGCATGCTGACAACATTAATGTAATCATTTACCTACTAGTACTTTTTCCCAGCTTCTTGCCTGTGGACATTTGTACATTAACAAAACACTTACTTAAAGTGCCAGGTAGAAATAGTGTGATGTTAGCTGGACCAGAAAAAGAAGCCATTGGGAACACCACAAAAAAAATCCATTCTTTTTAGTATTTGTGCAAATACGAAGAGTCTAGTTTAAAACTATCAGGAGCACCACAGAAAGTCTACTGATTTTTTTAAATATTTGTGTAAATGTAGAGTACAGAGTCCTGTTTAGAGTTTGGGGTCCAGAAATCAGGCTAGGATTCAAGTCGTGGCTGTGTCATTATGAGAGATGCAAACTTTGCTAATCAGTAAGCCTCTCTAAGTATCATCTATAAAATGTAGGTAGTAGTGGCACTACATACTTCATACTGTGAGGATTAAATGGCATAAGGCATGTAAGGCCCCTAGCAACATTCTTGGCACATGAACATTCAAGAAACATTACCATTTTTCTAAAGTTTCCCATAAAGATGAATTTCTGGATAGGAAATCCTTCCAGCAGATGATCATTTTTCCTTTCTTGCCTAGTCTATAATAAGCTGAGTTATAAATTTAAAGTTTATGAAATTTGAAAAGAATTGTTAAATTTCACATAAGGTTCAATCCATCCTTTCCTCCTAGAAATACCCTTTTAATCAACTAAAGTAGTTGGTAATACAAAACAACATGTTCTTTGCACATGCTACTTTGTTTTGTCCTGTCCATTAAATCCCACTGTCAGTCTAGTATAGAACATGGACTTGTCAAACCTCTGAAGATAATCCATGTGGTCATCTAATTCATCACACAGAAATAGAAACTTCTCTTACAGTTGGTGACTGGCTAACCAGACACTATAGAAATCAACATTGAAATTATATAATATCAAAATTTACTATTTATGCCACTAGAGAAAAACATAGGGGGAACACTTCAAGATCTAAGCATTAGTAATAACTTTCTGAATAGGACCCAATAGTTTAGGAAATAATAGCAAAAATTGATAAAAGGATTACATCGAATGAAAATTTTCTGCACAGCAAAGAAAGTTATCAGAATGAAGAGACAGTCTAGAGAATGGCAGAAAATTTTTGCCAGCTATTCATCTGACAGGGGATTAATAGCCAGAATATATAAAGAACTCAATAAATTAAACACCAAAAGAATTATCCTATTAGGAAAAGGACAAATTAAATGAACAAACACTTCTCAAAAGAAGTACAAATGCCCAATAAATGCATTTTAAAAAGTGTTCAACAACCTTAGCCATTAGGGGAATGCAAATCAGAACTATATTGAGATTCCATTTCACCCCAGTCAGAAAAGCTACCATTAAGGGAAAAAAAATGCTGGTAAGGATACAGGGGGAAAGGAACACTTATATACTCTTTGTGAGAATATAAATTAATATAGCCACTATGGAAATCAATTTGGAAATTCCTCCAAAAACTAAAAATAGAACTACCATATAATCTAATTATACCACTCTTGGGTGTATGTGAAAAGGAATAAAGGCAGTATATAATAGAGGTGCCTGGACACCCATGTTTATGACTGCAGTCATAAACCATCCTAGATGTCCATCAACAGATGAACGAGTAGAGAAAATGGGGTACCTATATATACAATGAGGTATTATTCAGCCACAAAAAAGAGCTAAGTTATGTCATTTGCAGGAAAATGGATGGAACTGGAGATCATCATGTTTACCAAAATAAACCAGACTCACAAAGGCAGTTATTACATTTTCTCTCATATTTGAAATATGGTGAAGAGAAGGACATGAAAGTAAAAGGGGGGTATTAGGAATAAGAAAGAATCATAGAGGGGATGAACATGATCCAAGTACACTACATGCGTGTATGGAAATACAATAAAACTCATTACTTTGTACAATTAATTGTTGTTGTTAGGTGCCGTTGAGTCGTGTCTGACTCATAGCGACCATCACAGGGTTTTCAATGGAAGACTGTTTTCCGGATTGCCTTGGGAGTGGGTTGCCACATCCTTCTCCCATTGTTTGTGGTGCTGGGAATCGAACTCTGGACCTCAGAGACTGCAGTGCAGCGCTCTACCAACTGAGCTAAATCCCAGCCCTGTACAATTAATATACACTAATAAAAATTGGCCTGCAGCCGTAGCCCTGTGGCATCTGATCCCATCAGATCTCGGAAGCCAAACAGGGTTGGGCCTGGTTAGTACTTGGGTGGGAGACTGCCTGGGAACACCAGGTGCTGTAGGCTTGGGATAAGGACCCGGTAACCCACTCCCAAAAATCAATCCGCCATGGAAAACCCTATGAACAGCAGAGAAGCACTGACAATAGTGTATCCCCTGTTGTATGTAGGGTCACTATGAGTCGGATACCAACTCAACAGCACCTAACAATAAAAATTGAAAAAATCTGCCATTTATGTTAAAATTACCACAAAGCTACACATGAAGTATACAGTGTAAAATGAAATTAAAAAAGGACATTGTCTTTTCTTGAGCAACAGACTATTGGCAATTTCAGTATGTCTACATTGGCCATTTCAGTATGTCTACATTGGCCATTTCAGTATGTTTACATCCTAGCTTGTAGAAAAGAAAATAGAGGGCAAGAGAAGGTCATGACTTTGCCTTTTCAGGAAGAAAAATCAGGGACTACAAAGCAGAAAGTCATATACCTCAATTCCATTTGGAAACCACAGGCCTGTATTGGTTGCCGAGCACATCTAGCTACAAGAGAGGAGGTCTGGTGCTCAACCAGTAATTTCATTGCTATGTAAGAAAGAGAGATCAGACCTTAGGAGATAACTAGCAGTGTATTCCACAGTTGAGTATATTTATTTAGTTCAAGTTTGTTGAAAATTAACCAATATTTTTTAGTTGTTGTTGTTAGGTGCCATGGAGTCTGGTCCGACTCACAGAGACCCTACGTACAACAGGCAAAACACTATTGTTAGTGTTTCTCTGTTATTCATAGGGTTTTCAGTGACTGATTATGTTTTGGGAGTGGGTGCTGAGTCCTTCTCCCAAGCCTACAGCACCTGATGTTCCCAGGCAGTCTCCCATCCAAGTGCTAACCAGGCCCTACCCTGCTTAGCTTCTCTGAGAGCTGAGGGGATCAGATGCGACAGTGGTACAGCTGCAGGCAACCAATCTTTACCATAAGTCACTGGTTTAAATGATAACTCAGCACACTACTCAAACCGCTCATTCCATAGTGTATTAAGTGGACATTAAACTGAAAGCCATCTCATATTCTAGAACAGTCTCATTGTTGCATGTCCAGGTGGCCACTGCCCTTTTAGAGGCTTTCTGCAAATACTTTGACCAGAGCTTAACTTCTCCTGCCTTCTGTGTACCAGCTGTTTCCCAGGGCTATCACAGGCAAGTCACCCTTGGCTGGGACACCCTGTGCCTCTGCCCATTGTCCTGTTTCATGGCGCTCACTGGGTTCTCAGCAAAGGTGTTTTCGTCATGGAATCATCTGAATGTACAAACACTTCAGCCTTTATAATCAACATGAAAAGTAAATCAATTTTGCCAATAGGAGCAGAAAGTTATACCAAACTCACAGAGTTGAGCACTCATCCTAAAATAAGATGTATTCTGGTTTTGTGTTTTGTTATAATCCATTCCTCTTAAAAAAATAAGATGAAATAAACTTTGACACCATCATCCGCAAGCTCCTGCAGGTGCAAGGTGCCCACAAAGCCATCATGTGAAACCCACACTCTTGTATACCCCTTTTTGCTATACAACATGTCCTGGCCATGCCTTGCCCTGTTTTCTCTTTAATTTAATGCTTCACCCGCAGTTTACCTCCAGAGCTTGGAAATTGTTGGCACTGAATCTGGAAAGAAAGGAGAGTTGTTTCTGCGAGCTGAGCGCAGAGCCCGTTGCTACACTGGGGTCTGGGAGGGATTCGTGTGTTCCCATGTGTGCAGCAGATTTTGAATGGTGTCAAGCCAGGAATCTGCACAGTCACAGCAAGCTGAAAATGGGCAACGGGGCTAAGGCACAGCAATTTAGGCTTGCTAGGGGGAAAAAAAAGCTGAAATCGTTTCAACAAGCTTTCTCTGTGCCAACCTCTTTTAAAAAGGGACTCAAATCTAAACAGCAGAGGGAAGAAGCTAGTGGCTTTGTAGGGGGTGTAGGAATGGGCGAGGGAGGTTTGATGGGACAGAGCCTTGCGGGGGTACAACCCAATACACAGGAATGATTCCCTTTCCTCATAGTTCTTTAGATAAGGCTGGTTTCAAATGAGAAATACATTTCCAGGGAGGAATAACCCCAAGTTGACCTCCATTTTTCACACCTTCTGCCTCTACTTTGATCAGCCAAGGAAATCCAGAGCTCTCATAACTTCAAGGGAGGGTCTTTGCATTTGCACCAAACCAATGACAGTAGCGATAACCCCACACCAGACACCACATCCCTGTAAAGCAAGAGAGAGGACAAAGAGAGCCAAGTGCGCAAGTCCAGCTGCTCACCCTCAAGCGGGGCCCAGAAAGATGTCCTTGAGCTGAAACCTAAGGTGCATTTTAACCCAAGGGAAGGCGAGAGATGGGACAAAAGCTTTTCACCCTGTCCCACAAGCTGCCCCTCCATGAGACTTTTCACTGGTGTGCAGGAGCGCGTGCCAGATTGTGTGCATACTTGCAAATATGCGTGCAGGCCTGGTGTGTGTCCACGTGCAAGCTGTGTTGAGAACAAACGTGGCTTAGTGCTGATTGTGGGAAGAGAAGTCTCGTTCTCCTTGGACTTGTCTCTGCTGCCCACCCCCCAGGCCTTTTCTTCCCTTTGAGGTCCCACTCTCTGTGGGCTCTCCAGCTCTGAGACTTCCTTACTGAATGGGTGTCAGTCCTAGGAAAATGAGGGAGGGAGGGAGGGAAGACCTTGCAGGGTTCTGCCCTCGGGAAATGGCATGTGCCAGGTAAGCTGCCTTTTTCACAACCCCCAGAGAAAGAATTTTGTAGCATCTCCTTTATGCTGTTGTGTTCAAAGAATATCTGTGTCACTGCTATTATTATTACTATGGTTACCGCTGCTGCTAATTCTGCTCCTACTGATGACTTCCACTGCGATGTACTTTGTGTTCTGTTCTGGCCATGGTACCAAGCGCTACCTGTGTATTATCTCTTTTAATTCTTACCAATCTGTGTAAAGTAGGCTCTGTGCTTAGTCATAGGAAGACCGTGATGTTTAGAGATCTTAACTATGCCTAAGATCTTAGCTTGTATAAGGCCACACAATTGATAAGATCTGGGATATGGCAAATCTGAGAACTGAATGAAAACTTTGAGGCTTCCTAATAGCATATGGGGAAAGAAGCCAGTTAAGACTTGGCTGTGCAGAGGTGTGTGTCATGGTGTTGTCCCCATTAGTTTTAAGGATGGACAGTTTCACTTCCTCAGAACTCTCTTGCCTCCTCATTGTCCTCCAATGACATCTGAACCATTTCATCTAGCTCTGTGGTCCCCAACATTTCTGGCACCAGGGACCAGTTTTGTGGAAGATAATTTTTCCATGGACCAAAATTGGAGCTCAAGTGGTGATGTGACTGATGGGGAGCGGCTGCAAGTACAGACAAAGTTCGCTCACTTGCCCACCAGCTGCTTACCTTCTGCTGTAAGGCCAAGTTCCTATAAGTCCTACCAGGGCATGGCTTGGGGGCACTAGGGACCCCTAATCTAGCTTCCAAAGGCCTCCATCAACTGACTTCTGCCTACTTCACCCCATCTTGCCACACTCCCTGCCCTGTCTTCCATGCTTTTGCTAAATTTGGGCAAAATCTTCCTAGACATCTACTCAGAAGAGTTCACTGAGCAGTGGGCCCTGCAGTTCTGTATGTGTTCAGGGCAATTTTCAGCTCTTCCATCACAGAGATTGTAAACTCCCGGAAGGCAAAGAACATGGCTTCATTTGATGACCTCTGCAAGTACTAGTCTGGCTGTCGCTGGAAGTGCAAGGAGAAGAGGAGCATCCCATGAGGTGCCTGTGTGTTGCTGAGTAACAGTGTGGCACTGTCTGCCATGGAGGAAGTAACAGTGCCCATTGCAAAGGCAGAACCTAAGAGGAACACCTAACTTCGACTTTGAGTAGGTACTTAGGAGACCACAGGGGGCCTCCCTGAAGGAGGAATGACCTGTGCAGACTTGGATGATGCCTTAGAGTTGGTTGGTTAAATGTTGGGAGGGAAAAGGGACCAGGGACCCAGGGGCCAGGCTCCAGGCAGAGGAAGCAGCACTCAGCAAAACTAGAGCCACTAAGAGCTTGAGAGTTTGCAGAAACTGAGTTGGGTGAGGCAGGAATGAGGCAGATGGAATGTGGAGCCACAAAGCTAGTTAAGTAGGACAGAGCAGGAAAGTTCCTCTCCAGCCAGAGTTTGGATGTCAGGCAGTGGGCAGCGAGGCACGTGTAATATCAAAATGCCTTATGCAGCCAGGCATGGTGGCATGCATCTGTAATCCCAGCACTCAGGAGGCTGAAGCAGAAGGATCGTGAGTTTGAGGCTGGCCTGGACTACCTCCCAAGGCCATGTCTCAGAAAACGAACAGAAAGAATGCCTTATGCAGAGGAGTAACATGAGCAGATCAGCAGTTTTGAACAATCACCATATTCTCCATTTCCTTTGTATCTTCCTATGCTATTCACTACCTCAAGGATTTAAAGACACAGGTAAATAACTGGCTAGATTTCCCAAGCATGGTTCGAGTTGTGTTTTGTTTTGTCTTATGTCTTGCCTCCACTCTAAATAGGAAGAGATCAGAAAGTTGCATCCATCCTACAAAAGAAATCCCCTCCAAGAGTCAGAAAAAAGCCCCAGAAGGCACTGTGCCACGTGCCCTCAGGGTACCTTCTTGCGCTGGAGGTGAAGCAATCAGCCTTTGTGCTTAGGTTCTGTTAGGAAAGTTGTAGGCCCTGAGGATGGATGCTGGCGTCAAGAGGGCAGAAGAATAGCTCCATTGTAAGAGGTCCGTGACCAGCTTTCTGAGGAGTAAGTGTGGGGACCTGAGCACAGTGTGCAGAGGTCAGGGGTCCTCACGGTGGGGAATATGTTAATGACAGCCAACACATACAGACTTTATTATATACAGGTACTGACCTGAGGACCCAACATATATATATATATATATATTAACTCAGTTAATTCGAACAAAGACCCTGTGACAGAGCGACCTGCATTAACAGCATTTTCCAGATAAAGAAATTAAGGCCCAGAAGGGTTAAATAACTTGCCCAAGACCCGAGCTGATGAATAGCAGTGCTGAGATTCAAACCCTGTATTTCCAGAGCCAACCATGCCCCTTCTACCTCCACCCGGCTCAGAGCCTTGGCAGCCCCTCTGTGGGATTGCAATATCTGACACCCCCTTTCTCCCCGCATCCCGTTCTCAGACCCAACCCTCCCAGCACAGACAGCTCTAGCACTGTCCCCCTACTTGGCAACAGTATCAGATGCCACTCTGATCTCTCTGTGACTCAGGAAGTAGAGCCGAGGCCCACACTATGAGGACAAGATGGACAGCAATGCATCCTGGGCTGGTGGGAGAAGGAAACTCTCCCTGGCCTGGTTTTACAAATAAGTTCTTCACCTGGCTTATTAAGCCACGCTTGCAGCTTCACTTTTCAGGTGTCAGCTCTTTGTTGAAGCCCTGTTTATCTAAAACACACACACATGCACACACTATATCATTTCCCAACTCTCTATTTTTCTTTATGACACATCACTAGCTAAGATTACAGTCTACTTGCTTCCTTGGTCATTGTCTGTCTTGTTTACTGTGATATAATATTTATTATATGAAATATAATATAAATTCTACAATTGCAAGGCCTTGGTCTTTTGCCACTGTAGTTTTAGCTCCTAGAACATTGCCTGGCAATAAAAGAAATACCATCTCAATTAATTAAGTAATTGAAGTTGTTGTTGTTGTTGTTAGGTGCCGTCGAGTCGGTATCAGACTCACAGCGACCCTCATAGGGTTTTCAATGGCTGTTTCGGGATTGCCTTGGGAGTGGATTGCCAGGCCCTTCTCCCATTTTTGCGGTGCTGGAAATTGAACTCAGGACCTCAGAGACTGCAGTGCAGCTCTCTACCAACTGAGCTAAATCCCAGCCCCAAGTAATTGAAGGGTAAGTGAAATTACTATTGACTAACCTCCCAGCCCCCTCCTTTTCTGGGGTTGCTGGGTCCTCTCTCTTACTCCTGTCTCCGACCTAATTCTACAAGTTCTAGCATGCAAAAAAGAACAAAGACAAAAAATAAAATAAGTAAATAGAAAATAAAAGCCTGTGTTTGGGGTCCTCCCTGGCTGAGACTTGCTTCTCCCTACCTAAGCAGAAGAAAGCTGTATGTGTCTACGCTGGCCCAAACCAACTCTCACTGATGTCCTGCATGTCATGGGCAACTAACTAAACACTTCAGTGATTTCCCTCCCTCACAAAAGTGAGCTAAGTCATTTTGCAGCGAAGCGCAGGTCAGGGAACTCTTTTCGCTTGGAGCTGTGTCCAGCTGATTGTTGGAGTTTGTCTAGAGATAAGTAGGGCAATTTTGAAAGGACACAGATTAAGTGTAAACCCCAAGGGAAAAGAACTAAAACGAACCTGTGTGGGACCGGCCTGCACATGACCCCCCTTCCCGCGGGGAAGGAAGGGGGACCCTCTCCCCAGCTCTGCCCTGCAGCTGACTTTAGATTCAGCTCTGTCAACTGTCTCCTGGCTCCTTCACTCCAAACAAAATCACAGAAGGCAGAACAGGGTGAGAGAGCTTGGCCAGCTGGACTTTGGCCATAAAAGGAAAAAAGATGCAAGAAAGTTCTAAAACAAGGGAGGTACGCTTTTCAAATTGTCATTGTTTTTCTCACTCTGGACTTTCCTACAACAAATTTTGCTCACTTAAAGTGGAAAAACATCAAGGCATTATCTTCATGTACTATTACAGCACAAAAGAGATGCTCTGTAGAAGATAATGCCAAGAGCAGGAACCAACTTGGAGATGTTTCTTTGTGAACAAAAAACATGAGTGATATGAGGCAGGGGGATCCTGAGTTTGAGGCTAGCCTGGGCATAGCAAGACCTGTCTCAAAAACAAGCAACAACAACAACAAGAACCACAAAACAAAAATGCAGAAACAACAACAACAAAAACACTCAACATGAGCATTCGGCAAACAGTAAATATTCAGCACCAAATCTGGATAATCAGCAGAAGCACCTGGTTTTACTAGTTTATATGAGTCACTGATCATTTTATATAATTTTGTGTGTTACTGGAGGGCTGAACCCAGGGCCTCACACATAACTTGCAAGCACTCTGCCCCTGTCCTGCATTGCCACCCCTTTTTTATTTTGTATCTTGAGAGGGTCTTGCTAAATTACACAGATTGCTTCTTGCCTCAAGATCCCCTTGCCTTTGCCTCCGGAGTGGCTTGAATTACGGGCATGCGCCACCATGCCCGGCTTTAAAACTTTAATCATGATACTTATTTCTCTTTGGAATATTTTAAGCAAGAATTAAATTATTTGCTCACATCATCACTTTAAATTCTTATTGTATATGAAGAAAACATTTTATTTTATTACCTGTATTTCAAAAAAAAATGTTCTGAAGACGCTTAAGGCATTTAGCCATGTTGCCTTACAATTTTATTCTTTAACCATAAAATTCCCCTTTTCTCTGTGATAAACTTTTCATTAGCAGCAACAATATTTACTAAGCAGCATGCTAAACACTTTCATCTTGGACTGCAACTGTGTGGGGCAACGTGCGTGGAAGCCTCAAATTATCATAAAAACCTCTATATATTAGCTTCACTTGGTTTGTGTCTCAAAATATTTTCCTTCAACTCACTTTATCACATAACTTTGAGACATTGGATTCTCCCCAAAGCTTCAGGATGTTTCTACTCTGAACTCTTTTTCCCATTTCAACAGCTTTTTAAAATAATGCAACAGAGACCACGTTAAGGAATATTTAAATTGTCAACATCCTTTAAAATTTTATGCCCTCAAAATAGAGTAAATATGGCATCATCATGCCCATTCAAATCCAAAATCTAAAAATCTCCTCACAGTACATCTTTAAAACATCAACATTCTATGGCCATTTGTCTTGAGAACTTTTACAACTGGGATTTGTTTAGATAATTTTTACCTTTTCCTTCAAAACTCATGGAGTCTAGGCTTCGTTTCCAGGTCCAGACAAAACAGAGTAATCATCCTGTTGAATTCTAGGTCTTTTTCACCCCAAAAATGAGTTGCCAGCAAGACGTGAAAAGGAAAAGTTTGCCTGCTCAGACAAACCATCCTGAGGTTTTCAATCTACCTTTGATCTTGCAACCAATTAGTGCAAATAGCATACATTCGATTCACCTGCCACACTAACTTCTGGCACATTCCCTATATCAGCTGCCCACCAATGACTTCGGCAAATGCGCTAATGAACTTTGTTTAACAAGACTTGAGAGGATGTAGACGTATATATAAATGTATAGGTATGACTGCATAAACCACATTTTAGATACAACCTCGTTAAAAGTCTGCTCAGGAAAGATTTAAAACTATAATGGCTGGAGCCCAATCTTTCTGAAAACAGGATTCTTTCAAGATCCAGAGATGGGAGGCGCATGTTAAGTGAGGAAAAAGAAGCACTATGCAAAATGAAATCGACAAATTAAAGCAAGATATTTTCCTTGCCATTTTTAAACACAACTTAAAGTTCATCCCGTTGTACTGTTTGGATTTCTTTTCCTTTTTCTTTTTCTTGGGCCTTGAACCCAAAGCCTCACACACTTTACAAGATCTCTATCACTGGACTGCACCCCAGCACATTTTTTATTTTTCATTTTGAGTCAGCGTCTCTTTATGTTACGCAGGCTGCTTCTGGCCTCCAACTTACCATCCTCCTGCCTCCGCCTTCTGAGTCCCTGGGATTACAAGCATGTGTTACAGCTTCCGGCCTATTTGGCTTTTGATGATGAGTATATGTTACCAGGTAAGAAATAACTAGAATGTTTTAAACCTTTATCGTAATTGTCTCCTTCGAAGCTTCGCAGAAGGGAGCTGGTGTGTCAAGAGTGGTCAATGAGACACAGCTGATGGCACAGACAAGGCTGGCGCTGCCCTGCGTGTGAGGTCTCAGGAGTGCATCAGAAACATCCCGGGGGACACCTGTTCTCCCAGGTGCCCCACCACTCACACCTCCAGCCTCGAGTGCCCCCTCCTTCTGCACTCAGCTGTGAACGAATCTTGGCTACTGTGTCCAATGTTTCAAATATACAGACCTACGTTTAAAGCGACAGTTAACTCTAGAGCCATCTTTAGGTATCATGGTCGAAACAGGGATGCAGGCCCCTCCTCAACCTTTCATTATGTGAATCAGAGGTAGGCATGGCCAGGAGAGCAAGAGAACTCATATGTCTTTGTTGAAATGCAATAGGGTTGCACTTGGGATACAGAAACAGAAGGATTGTGATTTCGATGGCAGCCTGGGCTGCATAGTGAGACCCGACCTCAAAAAATAAATAAATAAATAAAGGAAGCAAAAGAAAAGGCAACATGATCAATTATTCAATAGAGTTCCTCAGCTATGACTCATCTCTTAATCAACAATATGCTGTTTTAGGCATCTTGCTGGGAGTTAAAGCTACCAATTTTTCTTTTGAATACACATCCCATCCTAAAGGAGACAGAGGCAGCTACTGTGGAAGGTTTGTTGTTGTTGTTGTTGTTGTTGTTGCTGTTGTTATTTGCCATCTAGTGGGATCTGACTCATGGTGACCCTATGCACAACAGAATGAAACACTCCTGGATTCTGTGCCAGGCACATGATCTTTTCTATCTTTAAGCCCATTGTGGCAACCACTGTGTCAATCCATCTTGTTGAGGGTCTTCCTTTTCTTTGTTGACCCTTCACTATCCCAAACATGATGTCCTTCTCCAGTGATTGGTTCCTCCTGATAATATGTCCAAAATAGGTAAGATGCAGTCTAGCCATCCTTGCTTCCAAGGAGCACTCTGGTTGCACTTCTTCTAGGACAGATCTGTTGGTTCTCTTGGCAATGCGTGGTATATTCAGTATTCATTTCCAGCACCATAATTCAAAAGCATTGATTCTTTTCCTGTCTTATGGAAGGTAGGCACATAATTAATTCAAGGAGTTCCAAGTGATAAATGGCTACGACAGAGACATGTTAAACACCACCGAATCCCAGAAGAGACCTGTCTTTGAAGGATCCTAAACAGGAAAGACACATAGTCATAAATACCTCTGTGGGAACATCATGGACAACTAGACTCCAGGAGACCAGAGAGGATGTTCTAAGAACAGCCCAGACCAGAGCGAATGGAGGTAGGAGGTAAAGTGAGGACACGGGAGCAGCCAGAACAAGGCTCAGCCTCCTACAGAATAAATCACCTCAGCAAAGATTTATGTTCGTCTGATGTGCAGACAAGGAGAGAGAATGCATGTCACCCTCTAGTGGCTGAATTAGTGTTTCCTGTGAGGCTCACCTCCATTCGAAAAGGTGATTCTGATGGCATTCTTCATTTTCAAGTGTGTAATTGGAAAAGATTATTTTTTTAAAAAATTAATACAGCCTTGTACCTGAAATCTGTGTTCCAGTCTGTGGCCATAAACATAAGATAGCAGTTACTTCTTACCTCCTCAAATCCTTCGGTTGTATGTGATACAAATTGCTTACCTGCTAATAAAGTCTGTGTTTCAGGATGATTCATAATTGCCATGGATGAACATCTTCAACAGTGCAGCCACTGAAATTATTTTGTGTATGATCCTTAAGAGTTGAACCCAGGACCTCACACATACTTTGCAAGCACTCTACCACTGGGCTGCATCCCCAGCCCGTTTTTTATATTTTAATCTCTCTCTCTTTTTTTTTTTTTTTTTTTTTTGGTGCTGAGTGTTGAACCCAGGGCCTCACGCTTGCATGCTCTGCAAGTGCTGGACCACTGAGCTGCACCCCCAGCCCATTTTTTTTTTAACTTTTTGACACAGGGTCTCGCTAAGTTACGCAGACTGCCTCTGGCCTCGAACTTGTGATCCTCCTGCCTCTGCCTCCCAAGCCATTAGGATTACAGGCGTGCGCCACTGTGGCCAGGTACATTTTAATCTTGAGACAGGGTCTCATTAAGTTATACAGGCTGCCTCTGGCCTCAAATCTGCAATCCTCCTGCCTCCACCTCCCAAGTTGCTGGGATTTACAGACCTGTGCCCCCATCCCAGCTCCACTGGAACTGTTGAAAGCGCAACACTTAGTCATAAAAAAAATGAGTTAATATCGCCATCCTGCAAAATGCTTCTTGCGTGTCCATGCTCTTATCAGGCTTGGTTTAAAAAAAAGGTCATTTTAATAAATCATTAAATTATTTACTTTTCAGTATTTAGATTTTGTTTTTAAAGGCTATTTTGCTGAACTTAAATAAGAGCAATAAAGACAATGGATTTTGTTTGTTTGTTTGTTTTGCAGTACTCAGGAGCTGAACCCTGGGCTTCACACAAACTTTGTAAGTGCTCTGCCACTGAGCTGCACCTCAAATCCCTTTTTTATTTTTTTAATTGAGACAGGGTCTTGCTAGATCATGCAGGCTGCCTCTGCTCTGAATTGCGATCCTCGTGCCTCTGCCTTCCAAGTCACTGGGAATACAGGTGTGAGCCACCATGCCCAGAGGAATTTTTTTTTCAACTGTAACAAGCTATGATTCAAATAATGCTTTCCACGCTCCTTCCTCGGTCCCCAATGTACTTTATATATGGGGGAGGGGTGGAAATGGCAAGAAGAATGCTGCTATTACCACAGTTCCCTACTCCAGCACACCCAGCTTTGTAAAGAAAGTCTGTCGCTCATGGGCATTATTATTACCCAAGTACCAACCCCAGGATTAGAAACACAATAGAGAATTCTCTGTTCTATGTTTTCAGCAACAATTTGAAGTTGCTTTGGCATTTAGACCAAGCACGATAATGCCGGGTTCCATTCTGGGTTTATGATCTGTGTATGGAATTAAACCAGAAGGCTCCTCTTTTCCCCTTTATGTTTATTCAGTTTGTCAGATCAATTGTCAATTCTCCATTCAGAATTTAAAGAGAAGAGGGGATAAACAAGAAATTAAACCTCAGCAACATTACAGACCTCAATGTTTTTCCTATAACAAATTGTTCCCCAAGACTAAATTTTAAAATCAAGAACCATTTAAAAGGAAAAAATCTGTCACTTTTCTCTGGAGTGTTTTGGACCAATTAGCTTTCACTTTATTTGTTCTGCCTACTCCTAACTCAGCTAATTATCTTGAAAATATGGTAAGATATCTTGTTTGTTTTTATTAATTAAAGAGACCAAGAAAAGATAATTTTTATATATCCTGGACTCCAATCCTGAATGCACTAGATGGAATGAAAAGTGAAATTAGATTACCAATGGGAGAAAGAAGCGGGAGCTGCCAGACCCAAAGAACATAGGCAGTTGTTTTTGGCTTAGAAATGATTTCCATGCAGTAAACGTTTCAATCTGAAGACTCCCCCCACAAGATTATCATCAAATGTACAGGAGAAGAAAAGTAAAAAAAACCCTTAGAACATGTGCAGGCATAATGCGGATTGTTGCCTCTTATGTTTGAAACATGAACTTTGTACTGGCAGGGACGCCCAAGCTCTTGACTGGAAAAGGTCCTGAAAGGATGTATCAGAGTTTGGGCTTTGCAAACTATGGGACAAAAAATAATTGAACATAAATCTGATCGAGATCTGATACCCATTTTCACGACATACAAGACAGAGGCGTATGTTAACATGGGATATAATCAGCAAAATCCAGACTAAGAAACTCTATAGGAAAAACAACCCAATTTTGTTCCACAAATAGATAGCAAAGGAAAAACAAAAAGACAAGAAACAGAACCCGCAAATTAAAAGATATTTAATTAGGAAACACATGAACAATTGCAAATTATAAATCTCATTTTGGACTGTGCGCCAAACCAATCATAAAAATGTTATGAGGCAGCTGTGAAAATATGAATCCTGTCTGTTATTTTATAAGAAATGACCATTGGTTATTTGTAAGTATGATCATGATGACTCTGTATCTTTCAGAGTAATATCCTGGAATGATAATATTTGCTTCAAATAATCAGAAGTAGGGGAATATGTAGGGCATAGGTATATAAGAATATTAATAATTGTTAAAATCCAATGGCGGGTCTATTAAACTTGTCAGATCTGAAATGGAGTCATTTTTGTCAAGCCCTAGCCAAAGAAAGAAAGAAAGAAAGAAAGAAAGAAAGAAAGAAAGAAAGAAAGAAAGAAAGAAAGAGAGAGAGGACAAAAGGAAAAGAAAGGAAAGGAAATGAAGGGAAGGGAAGGGAAGGGAAGGGAGCAGAGCCTGGGGATTATGAAGAAGACGTCGCACACATATACTTGATAACAAGAACCATCACAAAAGATGGCCAGAATTACAATGTTGCATAAAGGCCACTGTAACCTTACACAAAAAATACTATTGTATGGACATCTGCCCAACAACTGCCTTTAATTCTAGACTGATGCCACCCTTGTCATTGACCCTCGTAATAAAGGATTATTATTTCAGAATATTTTATGTAATCCTCCTCATTTTCCCTCTAAAACCTTCCCTTTGCCTCAGTCTCTTAGGATGTGCATATTGTTTACCATGGCATGCATATTACCCTTATAAGACCACTCCTGCAAAAACATTAATCTTTAGAGAATCTTGGTTTTTTTTTAATTTAGTTTGACAGAACATAACAGATCATTATTCTATCCTGTACACTTTTGTATATATTTGTAATTTCCAGTTATAAAACGATTTTTAGCCAGGTGCCATGGCACAGGCCTATAATCCCAGAGACTCAGGAGGCAGAGGCAGGAGGATCGCACGTTCAAGACTAGAGGCAGCCTGCATAACTGAGTGAGACTCTGTTTCAAAATAAAAAATGAGCTAGGGGTGCAGCCCAGTGATAGAGCACTTGCAAAGTATGTACAAGGCCCTGAGTTCAGCCCCCAGTAAAAGAAAAAAAAATTTTTTTAAGAGGACATAAGAACTGGAACTCTCACACACAGCACATGGGAATAGAAATTATTACCCCTACTTTGAAATATTTAGCTATTTAGCACTTTGAAATAGAGTGGGATATATATGAATCTTGAAGCCTACCATTCTGCTTCTAGGTTTTTAGAAAACTGAAGCTCTTGAGAGGCTGAATTATCCTCTAAATGGCTTTGAAAGCTTTCAATCTATTTCTTTCTAGCATTTTAAATCACTGACTCCTATAAGAAATTACACAAACTACACTTAATAAGCGAATGTGAAAATAAACTGGCTCCCATGGCTGTGTTTTTGACATCTTCTTGTTGTGAAATATTTAAGGCTTATAAAATATATAGGTCTATAGGAATATGTCACACATAAATAAGAATATGTTGAATGTAATCGTGGAAAATTGGAAACAATATAAATATGCATCAGTGGAAGAATGATTTAAACAAAGCACAAGACATTCACTCACTCATATAGCCACTCTCCATATCCGTTGGCTCAACCAACAGCAGATCAAAAATGTGCAAAAAAATTGCATCTGTACTAAATTTTCACAGACTTTTTAGTCATTTTTCCCTGAACAATATAGAATAACAACCATTTACATAGGATTTTCATGTTATTATGTATCCTAAGTAACCTAGAGCTGGGCTGGGATTTAGCTCAGTTGGTATAGCACCGTTCTGCAGTCTCTTAAGATCCCGAGTTTGATTCCCAGCACTGCAAAAGTGGGAGAAGGACATGGCAATCCACTCCCAAGACAATCCTGAAACAATCAGCCATTGAAAACCCTATGAGAGTCAGACACGACTAGACAGCACCTAACAACAACAACAAGAACAACAACAACAAGTAATCCAGAGAAGATTTACAAGTACAGAGAAGGACGTGTATATGTTATATGCAAATACTACACCATTTTATATAGGAGACTTGAGCACCCTCAGATTTTGGTGCCAGGGCAGAGGATACCAGTGGAACTAAGACATATAGTATCGAAGCATCTCTGTCAACTTTTTTTTTTAAGCTGAGTGGTAGGTATGTGTATGCTCGTTGTTATTTTCTATCCTATTTCGTATCCCCAAATGTTTAATAATAAAACAGAGGAAAAAATTAATGATGACTGCTAACTAGCCCCAGTGAAGGATCTGGGGATGGTGAGAAAGTGGCTGCATTCAGCCAGTGCATCATGCATTCCCTCGTCAGAGTTCATATCATTTCTTACAGCACCAGACACTTTTTTAGTTTAAAGGGAATTTTCTGGATGCAAAAATTCAATTTTCAGAGGAAAACAACCTCTCTAGACTTTGCTTTATGTGTAAAAAGAATAGTGGAGGATGTGTAATAGTAAATATATACCCTCCTCGATTAAAGACCTGGAGAGAATATTCTAGCAAATTATCTTCACCTTCTCAGATGAGAGTTATTAAAGATGAATGTCCTATGAACATTCCCTTCACTTTCAGAATATGTGTATTTTCTGATACAGAATTTTAAAGTTGGAAAAAAGTGAGACTTAGAATCCCAGTTGAAACCTACCTAGAACTAAGTTAAGAACACAAGGATTTCCTCCCTAATCCTCTTCTAAAATAAGCAGCAATTCTGAAATTTGACCAAAAAGACAGTATAGCAGCGCCATCTACTGAGCCCTGGATAATTCTACACACAACATGGAAACGTCTCAAAGCTGGGGTCCCCAACACCAAAGGCCCTGACCAGTACTGGTGTAAGCTATAGGCCACAGAGAAAAATTGCATCTGTATCTACACAATAAATGTAATGCGCTTGAATCATCCCAAAGCCTCCCTGGCCTCCATCTATGGAAAAATTGTCTTCCATGGAACAGGTCCCTGGTGCCAAAAATTCGGAGACAACAGTCTTAAAGTGTAGAAAAAGAAGGCAGAAGTAAAGCATAACACCTAAGTATAATGCCACAAAAGAACTTTTATAATTGAATTATTTTATTTATTTGCTTGTTTGTTTGTCTGCAGTGCTGGAGATGGAACCCAGGGCCTCACACAAACTAGGCAAACATTCTGCCACTGAGCTATGCTCTCAGCCTGAATTACCATATTTATTTTATTCTTTAGCATTAAATTATTAAAGAGGTACATGTAACAGAAATATTGTATAAGTGGTATTTCACTCCGTGAGGTATTTTATGGTGTTTTTTAAATAAGTCATAAACTTGTCTAAACTACTCTAATATTATATTGCTCACAGAAAGATACTTTAAAAAAAAAACTTTTTTTTTAACCTCAGAATGCATGGCATAAAGTGAGAGGACGGTAGGGAGCAGTCTACAAGAAAATGCTTAACACCCATTTTCCAAGAGAAGCAACCCTGGTCAGTCCTCACCAATATTTACCTCATATCTGTGAGGTAAATATTCCCACCACTGTCAATTTCAACATGGGGAGTAGAACATTATTTCCTATCTCTAAGAAAGAGGGTAAATCCTAAGATGTTTTTCAGGTAAAATTATATAATTCCTAGGAAAGAAAAATTATACTTGGTAAATGAAGACTGAGTGAGCAGTAGCAACTGGTTTAGAAGTTAAACAATAGGGGATGAAGGAAGTCAAGGATAATTTCCCGTCATCCCCTCTGGAGCTAAGCCGAGCTGAGTTTGGAAATACCCACCAGCTCTGCCCAGGGTGGGTAACAAGGATGCAGGTGTGGCTAATTCTGTTACTAATAGCTGTGAAGGAAGAAGTCCGGTTCAAAGTTGGAAAAGAGAATTGCAGTCATTTGGTGAGAAAATCTTAAGCTCTTCTTTGCAGGTCTGCCTTAATCCTATTTACTGAACTAATTTAAAAGGACATCAGAAAGATAGTGGCTTGGACGTAGCCCTCAAGCAAATTGGTCTGGTCCTGGGTCTCTTTGCAAAACCAGATCTTTAATAGTAGGATCAGAAAGGGCCTGTGGCTAGAAAGGAAACCACAGCAGTGGTTGCTTAGGAAATGCTCTACTTTACAGTGCAAATCCAGGGCTGATTCTACTCTGCATCGTCTTGACTAGGACGATGGTTAAGGAAGAAAGTTGTGGGTTTCAGGAAGGTGTTAGCGGTGTGTATCAGAGGCTGAGGGCAGACGCCTTGGAAAGGTGGTCTGAACACCTTCCAGTGATTCTGATGTGCAGCAACAGGTAAGACTATAATCTTCTTATTCATTCTACTTTTTGCTGATTTTTTTGGTTGTTTCCAGTTTGGAGTTGTTACAAATAATCTCCTATAAACCTTACATTCTCATGTTGCTTGTATATATGCATTTGGGCTGTGCCTCTACAGAGGAGTAGAATTGCTGGGTCATGGAAAAAAAGTGACTATTTTAGTCATCTATATTGGGACACTTTCAACAGTAAAAGGTAATATTAAACATAAGTAATGTATATTATTGACTATCAAATTGATTTTAAAAAATCAGCAGACTATAAGAAGGTTTTGATTCAAAGTTGAAATCTCTTCTAAAAATATTAAAACCACCATATATCCATGTACATTAAAGTAAAATTTTTAACATGTCCGTATTGAAATTATGATTTTTTTAAAAAACTCTTCTTGGTATGTATTCTCATACATGCATTTATTTTTTAGCCATATCTGCTACTTTGTTCTGAAGAAAGTATATTTTCATATGATC
>VMDO01025127.1:0-28662 GCA_007922755.1 Pedetes capensis | reverse complement strand
TAACATAAAAACAAAGGTTTTCCTTTCTTTTGACAAAAAATATCTTAATGAATGAAGAGCTATACTATGATAAAAAATGGAGACTTTTCCTAAAAAATTCAACTTTTACTAAATTAACCTATAAATTTGACACATACCATAAATACTTGCAAATGAATTTCTTGTGGAAATCAAGCAGCTAATTCTAAATATAATATAGAAGATCAAAGAGCCTTTCTAATACAAAAAAGAAAGACGGTATGACTTAAGTTATTAAGGTTTCTTATACATCTTAAAAGTTAAAATTCCTGGTATTGATACTAGGGAGAGATATTAAGAAGTGGAACAAAGTGAAGGAAACAGCAGTAGGTCCACAAATATATGACTTTTCCACATATGACAAAAATGCCTTTTCAGTTCAGCAGTGGAAAAAGATTACTTCTAATAAAATAAATAATCAATGGTCTTGAAGACTGAGTACTCTGATACTTCTTAGTTTACCAATAAGTCACATGGGACCCTGAGAGATAACTATCTTAAGAATGATCACTGAGCGGTAGAATTTTCAGCCAGATATATATATATATATATTTTTTGATTTTTAATTGTGGAAACACTCTATTATCCTTCTCAACAAGTCTGTCCTTTTCACATTGCAATGTATGGCAATTTGTAAAGGCATGCCTGACAACAGTAACCATGGAAGTGAAAGAGCATGGTAGATTTTGAAATGTAATTGAGAACTAACCTATAGTAGGTTTATTTTAGAAACACAAAGTTAGTATGGTAGACATAGTTAAAAAAAAAAAGCATATACAGGGCTCTATATGTCCAAAAAGTTAGGGACAATTAATGTTTTACATTCCAAGTTGTTAGGTGGTGTTGAGTTGAATCCAACTCACAGTGACCCCTGGTAGAGTTTTCAGTGGCTGTTTTGGGATTGCTGCAAGAGTGGCTTGCCACATCCTTCTCCGATTTTTGTGGTGCTGGTGATTGAACTGAGGGCCACAGAGAGCATACAGCAGTACTCAACTGAGCTAAACCTCAGCTCCTATATTCCAAGTAGATAAGCCAAATCCCAGAAACATTCAAAAGTATCTGATTGTGAGTTCCAGTTGGATATGAGGAGAGATTTTTATTTTAAGAGAAAAGAAGGATATTTGGTGATAAACAGAGATGGTTAGATGGGAAGAAGAACATTGAAAGCCTAGTTGGAGAGGGCCTAGATCTTTGCAGTAAAGTGAGAAACAAATGGCAGAGATAGCATTGCCAGCTTGGAGTGGACAGAAATAGCTTGGAATGTGTGCTAAAGGAAATGAAATCCAGCCCTGAATGGGGACACAAGACCTCCTCTGAATTACATCCCTGTGGCTTGCTCCAATTCTATCCTCTGCTGAAGAGCCTTAATAATTTAGGTAGCCCACCATATATTGCATTGTAACCTTGTTTACCCATTTTCCTTTCTGGAATATTCACCTATATGTGCCAGGAACATAGAAAGTACTTAGAAAAAAATCAATAAGAAAGACTTTGCATTAGTCAATTCATAAATTATATTTGCATTCTGTATTTACGAGCCACAGTTTTCTGGCATCAAGGTTAAGACCTATTAATTTAAGTAGAAATTTCATGGAAAAATTATCAGAAATGGAAAAGAACCTGAGCAGACCTATTGGTAGCATTTCCTTTCTGAGAAAGGAGCCATATGGTATTTTATTTCAAGTATAAGCCTGGAAGATAGATTATGTCAGCACTTAACAACTGTGTGTCTTGGGCAAGTTCCTTTACCTCGTTATGAGAAGGGGTGTGGTGTGCTTGTCATAGAACAGAGAGTTTCTTACTGTTGGTTCTCCTAAATTCTTATTTATTTTACTATTATTAGAAATGATTTTATTCACCTATGCCCTATCCATCAAATACACTGTGAAATCACTGAGGACTTCCTGCATTCACAGTCTAGCTGGAGATACACCTTTGTTCAGTGAAGGCTGTTGTTGTTAGGTGCCGTCAAGTCAGTATCCTACTCATAGCGACCCTCTGTACAACAGGAAACACGATTGTTAGTGCTTCTCTGCTGTGCATAGGGTTTTCAATGGCAGATTGATTTTTGGGAGGGGGTTGCCAGGTCCTTCTCCCAAGCCTACAGCTTCTGGTGTTCCCAGGAGGTCTCCCATCCAGATACTAACCAGGCTCGACAATGCTTAGCTTCTGAGATCTGACGGGATCGGATGCCACAGGGCTACAGCTGCAGGCTCAGTGAAGGTAGGCAGTGTTATATTTTATCAATAGGTACTCAGTTGGAAGGTTCTTCATACTTTGGAATTAAATTTATACTTATATTCAAGTAGAGACTTGTATTATGTCAAATCCCCTAGACCCTCTCAGTAAACACTAGCACTGCCTTTTAAAGGTCTTATGTGATGTATAGCATACCATTCCGTGAAAGCATAAGTGAAAATTTAGGCAAAGGAATTAGACATTAAAGAGAAACTACAATGTTTAACTGAAAATATCCCTGGAGAGCTAAACTGAATATTTACAAGATGGTTATACCAGGCTTAGTGAAATTAAAATTTAAAACAGTGCCTATAACAAAACTATGGTAAAAATAAAAACTTGTGCTTAAAAAGGA
The DNA here is from genome assembly GCA_007922755.1 of Pedetes capensis. Classification (NCBI taxonomy): domain Eukaryota; kingdom Metazoa; phylum Chordata; class Mammalia; order Rodentia; family Pedetidae; genus Pedetes; species Pedetes capensis. The sequence goes on along the minus strand of VMDO01025127.1, from coordinate 26,051 downwards.
ATAGGAAGTAGGGTGAGTTAAGGGATTTAATTTATATTCCAAGTTATGTATGTTCTTTTCTAAGAGACCCTAGAGAAAATAACTTGAATCCTCTTGGCTTCTGTTTCTTATTGGATTGAGAGACTACTCATATTGTCTGATTATTATTGTATGATTTCATTTGTGAAAATCTTTGTGTGCCCTAGAGGAGGATGATGCTATTTTACTCAGTAGAACTTCAATACATAATGCTAATTTTTGTTCTCTGTTGTCTAAGAAAGAATTCTCCCTATAAGTAGAATGACAAATTTTGATGTTGACTCACTTAAATATTTATGTCAAAAAGAACAATAGCTAGGCACCGTAGTGCACACCTATAATCCCAGCAACTTGGGAGGTTCGAGACCAGAGGTAGCCTGTGCAATTTAGAGAGACTCTGTCTCAAAGAAATAGATAAAGAGGTTGGTTATACAGATCAATGATGTGCTTGCTTAGAATGCACATGGCCTTGGTTCAACCCTCCAGGACAACAAAGAAAAAAATGTAATTATATGACTATAGTGGAAAAGAATTTAATAAGAGATCAAAATAGGAAATAAGGGGGAAAAATCTAAATTGTTCATCCCCCTATAGGTGATAGAAGCGAAAATGTGCTTCATGCCCAGTTCTTTCTGCTACAAAGGGAAAATTAATTATTATAAAGTGTAGAATGAAACTATAATGGGTGAATCATAATACTTGGAACAGAAATGCAAGAAAGGTTATACTCAGAGAGAACTTCGCTCCATGGAAAAATATACAAATGTCTAGAGAAAAATATGGAAATCAGCAGGAAGGAGTTTCCTTCTTCTCAATGCTCCTCGCTGTCTGTGACATCAAGGCCCTGTCCATACGTCATTTGGAAAGTTGTCCAAGTCATACAGGGAAAACTTATGTATAAAACTGTAGGAAGACAAAGAAGATAAGTAATCCTTTGAAAACATGTAAAGCATTAATGAACTGTAAAATAAAGTATTTATTTGCATGGCTATCTTGTAGCAGCCATGATAACAAAACTAATAGTAGTGTTTGTTGTTGTTGTTGTTGTTAGGTGCTGTCGAGTCGGTATCTGACTCATAGCAACCCTCTGTACAATGGGAAACAATACTGTCAGTGCTTCTCTGCTGTGCATAGGGTTTTCAATGGCAGATTGATTTTTGGGAGGGGGTTGCCAGGTCCTTCTCCCAAGCCTACAGCTTCTGGTGTTCCCAGGAGGTCTCCCATCCAGGTACTAATCAGGCCTGACCCTGCTTAGCTTCCGAGATCTGATGGGATGGGATTCCACAGGGCTATGGCTGCAGGCAATAGTAGTGTTTACACAATAGCAAAACAGAAAACATAAAGCAAAACATTCACTGTTCAATCAACCGGATGAAGGAGCTGCGTAATGCCAAACACCTGGGTATTTGGAAACATCTAGACATTTGATGGCACAGTTTCTATTTCTTAAATGGATTTTCCTTCATAGTCAGAGCATGCTCCACACAAGGAAACTGGTTTCTGTCAACGCCTTCTTTCCTCTGGTTTTTTAAACCATAGGGGGATTACTCAGCATTCTCAACCTCTATTTGAAAGATCTGTTTTGAAGGAACTTTCAATTATTTCTAAAATAAATCAAATATACCTTTTAAGAGCAAATTCCTCACCCTATTTAATAACATCATATGTCATAGGCTCTTAGACAATTATTAAAAGTGTCCAGTAGTGGAAATGATGTGTGGCTTCTCAGACACTGTTAAAATGATAATTTCATTTAGATATTTAAGCTCTTGTTCATTTAAAAGAAAATCTGTTTATGATTTCCCATCTTAAGTAAAATATGTGCTCTGCATTTTCAGGGCAATACCTGATTTTTTTAAAAATAAAACTATACAATCTTTAATTGTTAATATTATAGAATGGATCCAATTATTTAGTAAAGATTTGTGTTGATAACAATTTTGTTGTTATCATACACCATGCAGTGATTAAGCATTTTAATGAGAACATGATACCAACTATATAGCAAGGTCTTATATTTTTCTACAGGAATATTTGTTACCTAGCTAATAGAAAAATATTTTATAGCCCCTATCTTATTCCAAGTGATCTCTCTTGCCAGGATTGGCCAAATTCTACATCTGAACAAAGAAACAAAAAGGAACTGCACACCGCCCTTTGCTTTAATGAGATCCTTTCCTGCATACTTTTTTTTTTGTTTTGTGGTACTGGGGGTTGAACCCAGGGCCTCGCGCTTGCATGCTTTGCAAGTGCTGGACCACTGAGGTGCACTCTCAGCCCCTGCCTTTCTTTTCTTTTCTTTCTTTTTTTTTTTCTTTTTTTTTTTACTTTTTAGACACAGGGTCTCGCTAAGTTTAGCATACTGTCTCTGGTCTTGAACTTGAGATCCTCCTGCCTCCGCCTCCCAAACCACTGGGATTACAGGCATGCACCACAGCACCTGGCTCCTTCCTGCATTCTTTAACGTCGGCCTCCTACTCTTATTGGTCATGTTCATCTATGCCATCTTTGTAATGTCCAACTTTTCTAGAAAGCTAGGGAATTTCCCTGAGCCTGGTGGAGAAAGGTCAGCTGGCATTTTGTTATTTTTCAATATGGATTCTCATTCCCATATATATATATAGACTGACTTCATATAAGTATATTTATATGAGCAATACTTACCTATAAATAAAAGGATGAATTCAACATCTTTTGAAAATGCCCTAGAATGAAGCTTGTACGGTAGTAACTGTAAAAACAGAACACAAAACAAAATAGAAATAAATGCAACCCAAAAAACTAACAACAAACTATTTCTAGAGCATGTGGTTACTGGAACTAAAGATCTTTTAAATCTTTACATCTTTAGAAAAGGGAAGAATGTCTCTACTTGCTGTTTTTGTTGTTGCTGCTGTTGTTGTTGTTGTTATTGTTGTCCTTAGGTGCTGTAGAGTCATAGTGACTCTCATAGGATTTTCAATGGCTGATTCTATTTATTAGGAATTTAAATTCAGTACATTGCTATGTCTCCTCTTTGCACTTTCCTTTGTAATTAGGTGTTGACTGTGCCTTTAGACTAATTCAATGCTTACGTGGTTAAGATACAGATTGGATGCTCCTATGTGAGTATTTTCTGGCTTTACCTCATTACCCATCCTATTCCCAGATTACAATACAGAATAGAGCTATTCATTCTCTGAGAGAATAACGTTGAACTTGTTTGTGCTCCATGATGCTCATATTCTCTGCTGTTCCCTTGCCCTTCTGATAGCCTGCAATGGTCCAACAGCTTAGTTTCCTTTACAGAGAAACCTGTCTTGGAGTATTATAGAACAAAGAGCCCTTTCTGCAATAACCTAATTGTAGTCTCAGCACACATCCTGGCAACTGCACATCCTTATCTAAAAATACTGCTTTTGCATAATAATTCTTACTCAGAAACTTTGTGTAGGGCTCACTTTGGGGGAAGATACATCTTAATATGAGCTTCCTTAGCTCTTAAGGAATACTATAAACAAAATATGCCATTCTTATATTTATTTATTTTTGAGAGTAAAATCATAGCTTCCGTTGAATGTAGGACATCTTCACTTTCTCAGGAATAACTACATTTATTGACATTCTTGAAAATGCTCTGTCATTCTTTCCATGTTTTTAAAAAAATTGAGGTATAATTCACAAAAGAGAAAGGCAAAGGCCTTAACTGTATAATTCAATGTGCTTTTTCATGTGCATATACTTGTGTAGTTCACACTACTATCAAGAAAACAAATATTCCTATCATCTCAGAAAGTGTTAATTCAGGGAATACTGCTTTCTATCATCCTCAACAAGCATTGTTTGGAGTTCTACATTCATAAATTAGTTTTGCCTGTTGAAAACTTAATACTGATGAGTTATAATTGTACCCTTTTGTGTCCAAGTGTTTTCAAATCATGTTGCTTCATATATCAGCAGGCTATGTATTTTTATTGCTGAAAAACATATCTTAGTATTTATATACTATAATTTATTCATTCCTCTATTGATGTGCATTTGAGTTACTTCTAGCTTTCAGTTATTGTAAGTAAAACTACTTTGAATATCTGTGGGTAAATCTGTGTGGGAACATATATTTTCAATTCTCATAGGTACATGAGTGGAATTGTTAGATCAAAGGGTAGGTATAACTTTTAAAGAAATTGGCAAACTCCTTGTAATCACAGGACTCAGAAAAGAGAGGTGGGGTGATTGGCAGTTTAATCCTACGCTATGTAGCGAGGTGCTGTCTTTAAAACAACAAGAATAACAACAAAAGAAGAAGGAAAAGAAATGAAAAATAAAAGAAAAGAGACAAAGAAAAGATGTGGCCAAATTCTTTACACAACTAGTTTTGCTATGAATAGAGTTCTAATTCCACTACAGGTAGAGTCCCAATTTCTACTGATCTTCTGCATATTTGGGGTTGTATTTTTAAAAATAATTTTAGCTATTCCCATGGATTTAATAATGTTATCTTGTGGTGATGCTAATTTACATTTTTTTCCCAGAAAATATTAAGTACAATTCATGTGCTTAATGATTGTTCAATTTTTCTTTTGCCTTTTCATATGGGAAAAGTGTTTTAAGTTTTCTTCCCTTAGAATGGTACATGCTAAAGGAGATTTTATGTGCTCTCTACCTGATTGAGGTAGGTTGCTGGTTTGCTGGGGGTTTTCATATGAAGGAGTGTTGAATTTTGTGAAGTTCTTTTTCTGTATCTATTGTGAAATTAATATTGCCTACACTGTTAATACAGTAAATCACATGAATCGTTTTCAAAGATTAAATAGGCCTTGCATTTCTGAGCTATACAGCACTGACCAAGACGTATTATTCACTTTATATGCTACCAGATTCAATTTGCTAATGCTGCTCTCAGGATGTTTGTGACAGATATTGGTCTGTGATATTCCTTTGTTGCAAATTTGGTATCAGGTTTATTATTGCCGTTGTTGTTAGGTGTGGTTGACTCATAACGACCCTCTTAGGGTTTTCAATGGCTGATTGTTTTGGGACTGCCTTGGGAGAGTGCCACATCCTTCTCCCATTTTTTGTGGTGCTGGGAATTGAACATGAGACCTCACAGACTTCAGAACAGTGCTCTACCAACTGAGTTAAATCTCAGCCCCATAAGGTTTATTGTTGCCTCATAAAACAAATTGGGAAAGGTTCACTCCTTTTTTGCTTTATGAAAGTATTTGTTAAAGACTTTTATTACTGCTTTCATTAATGCTTGAGAAGATTTTATGCTTTTACGTGGCAACCAACATTTATTTCTTGCCTTATAACAGTCTCATTTTACTTTGTAATCATTACTATTCCACATCTCCTTGTTATACTAGTATTTCTATAAAACCCCATAATCTTTTCTTCTATCAAACTTTCTTTACTGCAATCATTTGAAAGTAATCTATCACTGTCTGTAAATCCAAACTGTTATAAACCTGTATTTTAGCCAAGTGTGCTGATGCTGCATACCACTAATCCCAGTGACTAGGGAGGTTGAGGCAGGAGGATTGAGGCCAGAGGCAGCCTGTATAATTTATATCCTGTCTCAAAATAAAAATAAATAGACTGAGGTTGCAGCCCAGTGGTAGAGTACTTGCAAAGTATTTGAGAGGCCCTGGGCTTGCTTCCCAAGAACTGAAACAGAAAACAAACAAACAAACAAACAAAAACAGAAAAGCCAAAAAAAAAAAAAAAAAACCTAAAGCAACTAACAAAATTTATTCCATTGGTTTGATGTTTATCTTTTCTGCTTTTTTATTAAAAGTATCATCACGTTTTTTGTTTCCCACAAAGAGAAAGGAATATACAGCTCTTCAAATTTATGTTGAAATTGTTTGAAATTGTAAGCACATAATGCAGATGTTTTTTATTTAGTCAAAACTCTTAAAATATGTACTTTTGCTACTGATAAATTTAAAGAAATATAATAAAGATTGCATTTGCCTCATTATCTGAAATAACTTCATCTTGATCCATCTACCAAAAAATGTCAAAACATATGAGATAATTGTTTCACGACACTGCACATTTGCAACGAAACACAATGAACCCTGTGAGATAGAAAACAAAATGAGGTGAGCTATATGATTGTCTTAGCACTGCCTTCAGAGAATTTCTTGGCCACATAAACAAGGGGGAACTCAAACTGTGTCCTGTGGATTCCCAGAATTGAGGAGTATCTAAGAGTCCAGGAAGACCAAGGTGGCTAGAGCTCACAGCATAGTAGAGAAGAAAGAACTTCTGAGGTGGAGAAATGTAGAAGGCTTCTCTTAGGTACTTAGTACAGCACTGAGCAGTGAATTAGTAGGAGGAAACTGCCTAAGAGAAGGGAGGTAAGACTGCCTGGATCTAACACAAGGTGGGATGCTTATTTCTTTAAGTCATACTGAAAACCTTCATGCTTCATAGGGTTTTTGGTAGAAAGGTCCAAAGTATCTTGCTTCAGTAGTGTGAAATAATAAGCTCACCCTAAATGTTGTACTGGTCCCATCTAACAAATTGTTGTGCATCTATACCATAGTATGACTGTTTAAGATTTTTTTATAAATTGTTTTATTTTATTTTTCTCCCTTTATTGGTAAATGATGGTGGGGTACAGAGTAATACAGTATTGGCTTTTTCCATTATACAACTATTACATCACTTTTGGTTACACTTTTATCAACTTGCAAGGTTTATGGAATCTTTTGACTAATATGTAGTAGAACTCATATGCATATTTGGGTTATCTTCCCCTATTTTTCCCCTTGTACTCATGAAGTTGTGGTGTTTACACTGAGAATATCCTCTTACCTTTTATTGCTCTACAGTGATTATCCCATCTTTCACAAACTTCACTTCTCATGCTAGTTCCCTCCTTCCTTCTTTCTACTCTTTATATTGTCCCTTCTTCACTAAATTTAATCATACACTTTTATGTGTCAACTTATATGTAGGATTTTTCCTTCCTTTCAGTAAGATTCAGCTCTAACATATGAGTGAGAACATATGATATTTCTCTTTTTGAGCTTGTGTTCATTTGCTTAAGGTGATGTTCTCCAGTTCCATCCATTTTGCTGCCAATGACATTATTTCATTTTTTATTGCTGAGTAGTATTCCATTGTGTATGTGTACCAAATATTTTTATCCATTCTTAGGTTGATGGGCACCTTGATTTGTTCCACGTCCTTGCTATTGTGAAAAGTGCTGCTTTGCATATAGAGATGCAGGGGTCTCTGTGGTATGATGACTTGTCTCCCTTTGGGTGTATTCCCAGTAGTGGTATACCTGGGTTGTATGGCAGTTCTATTTTTAGTTTTCTGAGGTATCGCCATATTTATTTTCAATGTGGTTGAACCAATTTATAGTCCTACTAACAGCATAAGAGTGTCCTTTTTTCTCCACAACCTCACCAGCAATTGCTATTATTTGTTTTGTTGATTTTGGCCATTCTTATTGAAGTTAGGTGGAATCTCAGAGCTGTTTTGATTTGCTTTTCTCAAATGTCAGGGGATATTGAGCATTTTTTTCATGTGCTTCTTAGTCTTACAAACTTCTCTGAGAACTATCTGTTAAATTCCTTTGCCACTTGTGTATTGGATTATTTGTTGTCTTGGGATTTGCTTTTTTGAGTTCTTTTTAAATTCTAGAAATTAGTCCTTTGTTGGATGTGTAGGATAGGAAGATTTTTTCCCATTAAGTGGGCTTTTCCTTAACTCTGTTTATTGTTTCCTTTACTGTACAGAAGATTTTTAATTTCATGCAATCCCACCTGTCAATTCTTGGTGCAATTTCCTGAACAATTGCAGTCTTATTAAGGTAACGCTTCCTTACGCCTATGTAGTGGAACATGTTTCCTATCTTTTTTTTTTAGTAGTTATAATATTTCTGATTTTATGTTGAGATCTTTTATCCATTTTGAGTTGACTCTCATGCAAATTGAGAGGTATGGGTCTGTTTTGATTTAAGTCTCCCAACAAAGAAGATGCCAGGCTCTGATGGGTTCAGAGTAGAATTCTATCAAACCTTCAAAAAAGAATTAGTACCTGTCCTACTCAAACTATTTCAAAAAATAGAAAATGAAGGGGCACTCCCAAATTCATTCTATGAAGACACCATCACCTGGATACCTAGACAGGGCAAGGACATATCTAAGAAAGAAAACTATAGACCAACTTCCTTGATAATCATTGCTGCAAAAATTCTCAGCAACACCTGGCAAACTGAATTCAGCAACACTTAAACAAGATCATACATCTTGATCAAGTAGGCTTTATTCTGCAGATGCAAAGCTGGTTCATCATACAAAAATCAACCAATGTAATTACACATATCAAGAGACTTGCAGACAGAAATCACATGATCATCTCAAGTGATGCTGAGAAGGCCTTTGACAAAGTGCATTAAATTTTCATTATAAAAACCCTGGAGAAGATAGGCATAATCAGGAAATACCTCAACACCATAAAGACCATTTATGACAAAATTACAGCCAATATCATATTAAATGGAGAAAATTTGAAACCATTTCCTCTAAGATCAGGAACAAGACAAGGATGTCCACTCTCTCCTATCTTATTCAATTTTAGAATCAAACTCCTAGCCAGAACAATCAGACAAGAGAAAAAAAACCAAAGAGAAGACGTCAAAGTATCTGTATTTGTGGATGACATGATCTTTTACCTAAAGTACCCCAGAAAATCCTCTAGAAGTCTTTTTAGAACTAATTAACTCCTTCTGTAAAGTAGCAAGATACAAAATTAATACTTGAAAATCAGTAGCCTTCCTTTATACCAACTGTGAGCAGGAAGAGAAAGAAATTAACCTAACAATATCTTTCACAATAGACCACCAAAAACTTAAATAGAATCAGTCTAACCAAAGACCCTGAAGATCTCTACAAGGAAAACTTCAAAACATTAATGAAAGAAATCACAGACTATACTAGATGGTGGGACGACCTCCCCTGCTCATGAATTGGGGGAATCAATATTGTAAAAAATGGCTTTACTACCAAAATCAATCTATGGATTTAATGCAAGTCCCATTAAAATCCCAATGACAGACTTTGCAGAAATACACAAAATATTCTGAAAATTCATATGGAAACCCAAAAGATTGTGTATAGCCAAAACAATCTTAAGCAGCAAAACAAGTACATACAGGATCACAATCACTGATTTTAAACTATATTTCAGGGCTATGGTAGCAAAATCAGCTTGATACTGCCACAAAAATAGGCCTGAAGACCAGTGCAACAGAATTGAAGACCCAGAGACACACCCATGCATTTATGCCCACCTGATCTTTGACAAAGGGACTAGGCACACAAATTGGAGAAAAGATCACCTCTTCAACAAATGGTACTGGGAAACTTGGATTTCCACATACAGAAAAATGTTTAAGGATTTTTAAAGAGGGCTAACAGAGGAAATATTTTTCCCCACTATCAGTTGAAAACATTTTTGAATTTTTTTCTCTTATAATGGTGCCATTGATTCATTTAGACATGCTCTCATCCTTTCACCTCAAAGTTTTGGAACATTTCAGGTATTTCCTTTTATCATAGGGAGTATAGAATAGGTTAGCTAAGGTATTATACCCTTAAAAAAACTATAGGCACCTGAAGAAACTTATGTAAATCTGCAAGGGAACTTGGAAAAACTTATGTTCCCTGAGTGGATCAGCATGAAGGATATTTCTGTTTCCCAAGGGAATGTAAATAAGCCAGAAAGTGCAAGAGAGTTAAGCAGGGTTTTAGAAGGAAAGGTTTCTTGGATGGATTTTGAAGATGGCAAGACCAAGAAAATGCATATGTTTGCTGAAGAGAGAAAAGCAGAGTAGAGTGCAATAAGTGGAAAGAAAGAAAGAGAGAGGATGAGAAATGAATGGAAAAGAGCTCAAGTATCTTTTTAAAATGATTTCACATTTAATTCTGTTTTGCTAAGAGAACTATTCTGTATAATACTGAAACATTTGGTATTATTACAAATACACTATTATATGAACCCTGAAATAATTCACTGTCATTGTTTTTCATCTCAAGATTCTAAGCTCTACATTGTATCTCTACTGTTGGCACTGACCAGGCCACTTACTCTGATCTTCTATACCTAGTTTGAGTTCTGACAGATGTGTTCAGATGAAGTGATTCTTCCTCTTTAGCTATGGCCAGTTAAGTTTGGGGTGAATGTTACATCTCATCCTCTCTTCATGGAGCCATAAGAAATACATAAATCATATTCCAGTGGAGCATGTTAGGGTTTCTTTGGCATAAGTGTATTTAGAATCATGTAGGACATTGCCCCTGCATTCAAGCCCTGTCTAGAAATCTCATTATAGCCATGCAGTGCTTGATAATGGGGATATGTTCTAAGAAATACATCATTATGTGATTTCATGTTTACCTGGATATCACAGAGTATAATTATGCAAAGTAAGTTTGCTACAGTGTCACTATGCTATAGAATCTTAAAAGACCACTGTTTTATATGTAGCCCATCACTGACAGAAATGTGGTTATGTGGCTTATGATAATACTTTAAATACATCAAGAAAGTTGACTTCATTATGTTACCTTTCACCATTACAGCAAATTCATGTCACTTGTACGTCTCCTCTCCTTTCCCTTCCCCTCATCCACCATGTTTCTGATAATGTAGTACATGCACATTTTTATGTGCCAGGCAACTGAATAAACAATGTTCACATTTTTCACTTATTTTAACTAAAGTGGGAGTTAAATTTATGTATTTTTAAGATGTGTAAAAATATATTTGTCATTAATAATAACTATCTTTAAGTTCTGTTAAGCTTATCTAGTTTCTGAGTAACTATAGAAAAAGAAAATATCATGTTTCTATTTTCATAAGTATATATCTGATATTTTCCAGCAGCTTCTATGCCAATTAAATTCTTAAAAAAATCATTATTTTCATCAAGACAGACTCTTTACGAAACTAACATATGCTGCCTCTCTGAAAAAAATCTTAAAAAGAGGATTGAAATATCAAGTTTATTATCAGTAGTTATATCATTCCTCTGTCTATTTTAATCTAACTAGCTATTTTATCTGGGAAAATTTACACATTTTTCTTCAGGCCACATTTTCTTACCAGGGATGTGAACGTTGTATCAGATGTTCTCTAATATTTCTCCTAGTTGTGATAATCTGAGACAGCGTGACTCCATAGTTCTACATTTTCTACATCACAAGGAATAAATTATATGCAAAAATAATAGTTATAATTTTTCTCTTCACTGTGTGCCTTGTCATGTGATCAAGAGCAACTACCCTCTGGATGAAAAATTTAGTATTTGTCATGGAAAGTAGGCTTGCAGCTATCAATACTGAGTGTTTGCCTTGTTAAAATCTTGAACCACTTTGTGTGATCATTAATCCAATGCTATGCAAGATGTTAGCCAAAGCAATCCAAGTCAATCAGAAGCTACTTTATGTATCTCCCCTTCCTACCCCAATGCATTTCAACCAGGAAACCATGCCATGAAGTGGTAATCATGGTTAAATAATAAATATTCTCTGTTTTTAAATGTTTGACAGACTGCTGAAGGATAAAAACAACAGCTCCACTTAATCACATGTATAGGAATTACATTTTCTTCCCTTAGTTCCGGAATCTTTCTCACTGTAGGCTATATTCTACCAAGCAATAGAGAAAAGAAAAAGAAAGAGTATCTGCTATTTCCTGGAGCTTCAATCACACTCTAAACCTGACTTAAGAGGAAAATCAAAGTGGTGAAGCATGGCTAGATTGAATCTCGTCTGCTTTTGTAGCAAAAATTTAAAATCTTCATGGGGTTTGTCCCAATGCTACTGATCAAACAGATAGGAGGACTTGGACCAGTAGAAAAATAATAGTCTCAGATCTGTTTATCTCCAAGCATCTAAACCTCGTCTATGATAGGCCATAAAACCTTCTGTGCAAATGATGTCTCAGCAGATTCAGACAGTCCAGGAGGAAGGAAAGGTGCTGTGAAGATACACGACATATCACTGTTGAACCTTCAGTGCATCTGTGGGGTATCTTAAAATTGCTCTACAAGTTTACCTTTCCTCTGATTCAGCAATACTAAATTTGACTACTATCCTTCAGAGTTTCACTTTATTCCTCTAGCATATGTGCCCCAATTGGTAACCTGGGAAACTATTTCACAGGTTATTTCTCAGTTTTCCTTGTTGTTGTTGTTAGGTGCCGTCAAGTCAGTATTCGACTCATAGCAACCCTACTTACAACAGGCAAAACAGTATTGTTACTGCTTCTCTGCTATTCATAGGGGTTTCAGTGGCAGATTGATTTTTTGGGGGAGTGGGTTGCCGGGTCTTTCTCCCAAGCCTACAGTATCTGGTATTCTTAGGTAGTCTCCCATCCAAGTACTAACCAGGCCTGACCCTGCTTATCTTCCAAGATCTGATGGGATCAGACACCACAGTGCTATAGCTGCAGGCTCTGTTTTCCTTAATGATGGTTAAATATACAAAATCTCATAATCTACTATCAGATTGACTGAGTCTAGGAAGAAGAGGTAAAGATGACTCTGTGTTTAAGAAACTTCTCCACATATTTTCTCATACTTAATTTTCTAATCATGAACAATAGTAGCAACAATCTTCTTCCTGGAAGAATAAAATTTTCCTCAAAGAAATGAAAATGTACTTATCTTCTACAAATGGAATGTGTCAAGTCCCATCACTTGTTGTTGTTGGTGTTAGGTGCCATCAAGTTGGATCCGACTCATAGCAACTTTATGTACAACAGAAACACTACCTAACATTGTGTCATGCATGCAATCTTTTTATGTTTGAGCCCATTGTTGCAGCTGCTGTGTTTCTTCTCATTTTGAGTCATGCCACATCAGTGAATGAAGGTCCCAGGGGCTTTATTCCATTGCCATAATTAAGGTTGACTCTATTTGAGGAGGCAACTCTTCCTCAGTCATTCTTGAATGCTTCCTAGCCTGGGAGACATATTTTCTGGCACTATATTTGATATTTCTCTGCTATTTATAGGATTCCAATGGCTAATTGTTTCTGGAGTGGTCTGCTGGGTTCTTCTCCCTCACCTGTCTTAGTCTGGAAGCTCAGCTGAAACCTATCCACTATGGGTAGTTCTGCTGGCATCTGAAATACCAGTGGCATAGCTTTTTAGCATCACAGCAACATGCAAACCCCTACAGCACAATAAGCTGACAGACAATATCTTTTTTCTCCTCTAACTAAATAATGCATTTATATGCAATAAAGCTTTTGAAGTATAATCATGAGCATCATGACCAATAGAAATGTTAAAAAAATTATATGTACATATACTTATGTGTGTGTATGGGGGTGTGTGTATGTGTGTGTGTGTATAGTGGTTTTGCTGTCAAGCAAACACTAGTTTATCGCTTAATTGTTCAGATCTTGGAAGCTAAGCAGGATCAGGCCTGGTTAGTACTTGGATGGGAGACTGCCTGGGAACCCAGGTGCTGTAGACTTGGGAGAAGGACTCAGCAACCCACTCCCAAAAAGCAATCAGACATTGAAAACCCTATGAACAGCAGAGAGGCATTAACACTGGTTCGCCTGTTGTACATATTGTTGCTACGAGTTGGATACCGACTTTACCTCACAACAAGAAGAAATTCCATTAAAAAGTTAGAGGTGATTTCTCTAAAGTATTTGTTCTCAAAGCAGTTGTTCTCACAATGTTGTTACCCTTGGGGGCACCAAGACCATTTGTATATTAAATGTACTCTAAAGGCTCATGTGTTGAAGGAGTTGGTCACTGATAAGTGGCGCTATTGGGAGATGGTGGAACTTTTAGGAGGAGGGGCCTAGTTGAAATAATTTGCATCATTGGGAACTTGCCCTTGTAAGTAATATTAATATCCCAGACTCTCCCCCCACTCTCTCCATCTCCTCCTCCTGCTCTTCCTCCCTCTCCTCCTCCTCTTCAGCCTCCAAAAGGTGAGCAGTTTTATTCCAGAATGAGCTTCAGTCATGATGTTCTGCCTTGCCACAAGTCCAGAATGACAGGGCTAAGTGATTATGGACCGAAACCTCTGAAATTGTGACTCAAAATACACCTTTCCTTTTTAAAGTTGCGTACTTTGTCACCGAGATAGAAATCTGCCTAACACTAATATGTATATTATATACCATGTTTTTTTCAGCCACATGATATGGTTGTGAAAGCTGGACATTGAACAAGGGAGAGAGGAGAAGAATTGATCCTTTTGAATGAAGATGCTAAAGATGAATATTGAATATACTATGGACTGCCAAAAGAACAAGCAGATTTGTCCGAGAAGAAGTACAACCAGAGTGCTCTTTGGACATGTAGTTAGGAGGGACCAATCCCTGGAGAAGGACATCATCTTTGAGAGAGGGTCAGGTCAATGAGAAAAAGGGAAACCCTCCATTAGATGGACTGACACAGTGTCTGCAACAATTGGCTTAAACAGAAATAAGACCATGTGCCTGACACAGAATTGGGGAGTGTTTCAATCTTGCTGTACAGGGTGGCTATGAGTCGGATCTAACTTGACAGCACCTAACAACTAACATATTTAGTGGATTTATACATCTATGTGTGTCTGTATACACATATATTTTTAGACATCCTATATATTATTTTTATATATGTATACTATATACATCCATTGAATTTTATCCATATATATGCATATATATACTCCATTAAATTTTACTAATGGACACAGAAGTACTAAGAACTTCAGAGTATCCTATAGGTTCTATACTATCCCTTATTACTTACATTTATAATAGTTTATATTAGTCAGGATTAATTACCCTTATAAACAGAGTTGCCTCTTTTAGTCCTGATGCTTCAATATAATGAGAAGCCAGAAATCACCAAGTTGCAATACAAATTCCCAAATAAGCAAAATATTATGTTGTATTCTATAGAAATGTTCCTTCTTGCATATGAAGCCTTCTAAACCAGGATATCCTAAAGTCAATAATTAATAATATTGAGAAGTAAAAATCACATTTCTATTTTATATTTTTCTGTTATTGTATTTTGGTACAATAGAATTATTGTTGGAAGGAAACATTATAACCTGGAAATCATCTCTTAATTAGTGTTGTAACCAGTTCTTCCAAAAGGCCCTCCACTGTCAATCAGTCCTGCTATTTCTGAGCAACAGTAGTCAGTGAATTATTTCAGCATTAGCTAATTGATGTACTTCTTCTGTTGATAAATATATTTCTTGGGTAGAAACAATGCAGTTGAGATATTATGGTAGTGAACAAGGCATTCAAGTAGTCCATGAAATACTGCAGGCAGCTGGGAAGTCAATAGAAGTCCACATTCAACATAAGAGCAATATTGTTGTTGCTAGGTGCTCTTGAGTCAGGACCAACTCATAGAGACCCTATGTACAACAGATGAAAGACTGCCTAACACTGTCTCATATCTGACATTGTTGTCAATGCTTCTCTGCTATTCATACGAATTTCAATTGTTGATTGTTTTAGGGAGTGGGTTTCCAGGTCCTTTCCCAATCCTATAGCATCAGTTTTTCTCAGGTGGTCTCCCATCCAAGTATAAATAGGCCCAACACTACTTAGCTTCTGAGATATGATGGGATCAGAGACCTTGGTGGTACAGCTGCAGGCAAGAGCAATCTAAGTAAGGACAAATCATTTCCTGATCCCTATAGGTGGTTTGAAGTGTAATTGTCCTTGCAACAGATGGTCCCCCTGGATAAGCTGAGAGATTGGGCATTCATTTATAGAGGTGTCCAGATTTGTCTTGTTGGAGATTGATCATTCCTGCTTTCTGAACACATAAATACTTTATCTCTTTATCACTTTACCCTTTTACAATTCATTTAATTTGCATACATGACAATGTTTCATTATGAGATTTTCATACAATTCAATCCTATATGTTGCACTTGTTCTCTCCCTCTTTACCCCACTATGATGTTCCCCATCTTCCAGCTTTTTCCTTCTCCCTCTCCCACTATTCTCCTCTTGCTTCCAGATGAGTCTCCTTGTATTTTCCAATCTTAGATACACATAATTATACATGTATATGTATGTTGTTATTATTTTTTCCTTTAAGGTATATCTAGCTTCTGCATATGTGTGAAGACATAAACTATTCTTTTTTTGAGTCTGAGTCATTTTGTTTAAAATCATGACCTCCAGATCCACCCTTTTTCCTACAAAAGATGAAATTTCATTCTTGTTTATGGTTGAATGATATTCCATTGTGTATATACGTAGCATTTTTACATACATTCATCCGTCAATGGACATCTGGACAGATTCCATACCCTTGCAATTGTGAACAATGCTGCAAAAAACATGGAAGTGCATGTCACCTTAACCTTTTTTGGAGAGAGCCAAATGAACCAGCACAAAGGTAGCTGAAGAAGAATATTTAAATAGTTACTTTTACCTTATTATTGAGAAATCAGTAAACATTTTCCTTAGGTATACATATTTCAAAATTTTATGCCTATTCCCAAAGTTTTAGATCTCTCATCCACATCTCCTTGGCACAAATTATGCCATCATATTCCTTCTAATTCCTGATTATCTGACTAGTCTGTTAGTCAATGTCTGTAACTTGGTGTAAATCCACCACATGGGCCATAGGAACTTCTATGAAAAGAGGAAGTGTTCTGTGATTGATTTCCAGGTCAATGTGAAGGTAATCATGATGATGTTGAGTGTCCTTTCCAGCTATGCAAGCACATTGTTAAGGATAATCTATAAACTAGATTTGCATCCCTTCTTCCTTAATCATCTGATCCTTGTGATTTCCTCATGAAGTTATGAGCAGGGCTTGACAGGGAATTGGTGAAGATCAAGAGGAGATGCACTGCAAGAATGATTGATCTTCTCATGCTATTTACTTGTGTATGTGCTTGAGTTCAGTCTCATGTGTACCACTTCCACTTAGTGATGGAGTGCTTTAAGCAAATTCAGCTTCATGAATTAATGGTTCAGATAACACCTAGTTATGAAATGCTATTTGGACCAACAGGTCACTTGATTTTCCATAGTCTATTATTAATTCTGTACTAAGATACATTAAAAAGACCTGAGTACTTTCTTTAAAGCAATTGTTCTCAAAATGTTGTCACATTTGCAAGCTACAGAACCATTTCAAAGAGTCTGAAAGGTCACAACTATCTTCATAATAACATTAAAATGTTTTCTGTGTACTGAATGTTTGTGTTCCCTCAAAGTACATATGTTGAAATACCAACCTCCAATATGATGGTATTAGGAAGTGAGGATTTAGGAAAATAATTAGGTTCTGATAGTGGAGCTCTTGAAAGTAGGTTAGGACATTTATAAGAAGACTTTAGATAACTTGCTCCCATCTCTTTCTACTCTGTGCCATTTTTGGATATAATGAGAAAACAGCTTTGTGCCAGCCAGGAAGTGGGCCTTGACTGCTGGATCACTTGTCACCTTTATCTTGGACATTCCAATCTATAGAACTGTGAGAAACAAATTTCTACTCCTTTAAACATCCAGCCAACAGTATTCTCTTATTGGTGCTCAAAAGAGTTAATAAAATATTGTTTGTGTTTCTTCTGTGGTAACATTTTCACTGATGTTGCAAAGGCATGGTGGAAATAATCCTGGTATTTTATGATGAATCAGTCATTAACGCCAAACAGTAGTTATCAGAAGTCATCATATTCTTCATTGCGTGGATATTCAAAAAGAAAAAATTAAAAAAGCCTGTGTCACTAACGAGTACCCTTAAAGTAAAAATTATTAATTTTATTCAGCACAGAACTCTTTAAGCATCTCTGTACAGAATGGGAAGTATGTGTGAGGTGTTTCTGCATAATGACGTATTCCAAAAAGTTATCTTTGTTTAAATGGTGAGGTATATTTGTTGTTCTTTTGTTCACGGGCAACTATTTTTATTTTAAAAATGACAAAAACCAACCCATAGCTATTCAGAATTAAGTGTTTGGCACACATTTTCTCAAAAATGAGTAATGTAAACTGACCACTTCAAGGAAGACAACTTACAGCATTTTTGCTAATGAATAAATTCAAGCTTTGAAGTGTAAAATTAAAAGCTTGTAAATTTTTATTGCCTGGCGCCATAGTACTGTGGTGCCCAATCTTATGAGATCTCGGATGCTAAGCAGGGTCAGGCCTGGTTAGTACTTCGATGGAAGACCACGTGGGAATGCCAGATACTGCAGGCTTGGGAGAAGGACCCGGCAACCCACTCCCCCAAATCAGTACTCCATTGAAAACCCTAAGAACAGTAGAGAAGCCTGACAATAGTATTTCACTTGTTCTATGTAGGGTCACTATGAGTTGGACACCAACTTGAGAGCACCTAAAAACTACAACAATAAATATTTATTTGCTTGAAAGTGTCCCAATTTTAAAATCTTCACTGATGAGAATATTCACAAATGTAATTTTTAGATACTACATCAATAAAAAGTGTCAGAATTTTGGAAGATTTTCTAAGTCAGTGAACCACTGGTTTCTGAATGACCATTGCATAATTTTTCAAAACCTGTGCACGTAAAAAATGCACTCAACAAAATAGATGAATAAGTTTGATCATACAACAGTACAGAATGTTCATTATTATGGTTTAAGCTCCCATAGTGTAATTAATTCTTCATAATTACTAGTATACTTATTGAGTTTGGTGTAACAGCAAAGAGAAATAACTATAATAATCTAAAAAGAGTATTAAAATTCTCCTCCCTTTTATAACTATATAGCTGTGTGAGACTGAGTTGTCATCATATATTTCCATCGAAACAACCTATTTCAACAGATTGAACACAGAAGCAAATATGAGAATTTGACTATCTTCTATGAAGCTTTACTTCTACCAAGCTTTTACTTGTTGTGTTGTTTAAAAAGTTCTACTAATTTTAGCCAGGTGTGGTGGTGCTCACCTGTAATCCCAGCGACTCAGAAGTCTGAGGCAGGAGGATTGAAAGTTTGAGACCAGAGGAAGTCTGCATAATTTAGCAAGACTCTGTCTCAAAAAAAGTAAAAAAAAAAATTTTTTTTTTAAATGGGCCTAGGGTGCAGCTCAGTGGTACATCACTTGCAAAGCATGAAGTGGGAGGCCCTGGGTTCAATCTCCAGTACCAGAAAAAAAAATAAGTTCTACTCATTTTAATAAAAGATTCCTAAAAATCTTAAATAATTCCTCTCCATTTACTATTTTACTTTCATGAACTATGGTTATTCTTGAGAAAATATATCATCTATGCTTTATAAGTAATTTATTATCTCTATTTAAAATTAAACACTATATAAATATTTTTAATTCTCTCAATGTTAGTTTCTACTGTGGTGAATACTAAAATATATTATCATTCTTTGGAATTTTCAGTTCTGTTTCTTTGTAAAGGACTCGGAAAAACAACAGTTTTGAGAAGCCTTCTTTAAAAATAGTAATAATTAGCCAATGATAGTGCATTTTTTCTTGAAATCTCTAGCAGCCCACACCATGATTCTCTTATCAGAGCTTATTACAGCCTGTTTACAGTGAATCCTGGTCTGCCATGGCATTATAAGTACCAAAAGGTAAGGATGCTTGAACTGCATCTTGGACCAGGAGGAGAAGCTTATTTTTATTTGTATCTTACTCAAAGATATTAATTTGAGAACTTCTTAATACATGACCAGATGAAAAACAAGAAAATATGTCATATATGTCCCCTAAAACCCTGAGCATCTTACCAAAATAATTTGTTACTTCTTGGGAGTTTGCTATTATTATTGTTATGTGTCATTGTGTCAGTATCTGACTCATAGCGACCCTATGTACAACAGATGAAACAGTATTGTTAGTGCTTTTCTGTTATCCCTAGGTTTTCAATGACTGATTATTTTTTGGGTGTGGGTTGCCTGGTCCTTCTCCCAAGGCTACAGCACCTGGTGTTCCCAGGCCGTCTCCCATCTAAGTACTAACCAGGCCCAACCCTGCTTAATTTCTGAAATCTGATGAGATAGGACACCACAGTGGTTTGGCTGCAGGGTTCTTAGGAGTAGTGGTTGCAAAGTACTCCAGTTTTTCTTTCCTTCTAACAGGAATATCTCAATAGGCCATAGATGAACATTTTTTTTGAAAATTTCATCAAGGTAGCTGGTCTTTAAATTTTTATGCTGTTTGTCTCATGGTCTCTTGAAATAGCAAATGTAGTTCCCTGAGACATATGAATTCTTGCTACTTTCTGCATTAAGGTGCTATCAGCTTAAGAAAAATCAATGGAGTAGATCCATGTCTTCTGTGAGACATGAGAGAAACAAATTTCCCACAGAAAATTTATAAGATAGGATTGATATAATCCTATTGAAGAGAATTTAGTTGCACTGTGGCCCAAGTCAGGTGAAAGCAAACTGCTAGATTCAGGCTATAAGAATAAGGGAAAACACATTCAATATATTAATAGCTACATATGTCAGTAGCTATGCTGGTTTGCCCTAGTGAGGAGACTGCATGTGGATCAACTGCAACTGATGTCACTAGCTGATTAATTTTATAATCATCACAGCCATTCTTCAAGATATGTCTATTTTAAGCATAGGTCACATTGGTAGTTTGAAAGGGGATATGATAAATGAAACTACTCCATATATTTTAAGTGATTGAGAAAAGAACAGATTTTTGAGAGAGTCTCATGAAGTATTGCTCCTATGTCTTTCATGTCTTAACCAAAAGTTTTACCCAATGTGTCAAAAATATAGAAGCTCTGCAACTTGTTAAACATATCCAATTTATACAAATACAAACTGGAGACTAAGTATATGATAGTGTGTCTTTAAAGTAAGCTTGAGCCAAAATGTCATTTACTACCTTACCCCTAAGTTTTTGGGCTGGGATTTAGCTCAGTTGGTAGAGCACTGCGCTGCAGTATCTGAGGTCCTGAGTTCAATTCCCAGCACTGCAAAAATGGGAGAAGGACCTGGCAATCCACTCCCAAGGCAATCCGGAAACAGTCAGCCATTGAAAACCCTGTGAGGGTCGCTATGAGTTGGATACTGACTCGACAGCACCTAACAACAACAACCCTAAGTTTTCACTCTTACCAGTTGACCATTAATGATTTGTAGTTCTCCAGAGATTAATAGTAGCTCAGATTCTGGATTCAGTTATTCAAAATATTTCTAAGTATTTTCCTTTCACATCCATTCTATTATGCCTGTATTGCCATCATATAAATGTGAATTACTTGGGAGAGGACCACAGAGGACAACTTGAACATGTTCTTGTGAAATTATCACAATCATCTTCCTCAAGACTTTCCAGCATCCCTTTCTTTCAAGACAAACTGTTCTTGTTCAACATCCTTAGCCATCAGGGAAATGCAAATCAAAACTACATTGAGATACCATCTCACCCCAGCCAGAATGGCTGCCATCAACAAAACAAGCAATAACAAATTCTGGTGAGGATGCAGGGAGAAAGGAATCCTAGTACACTGCTGGTGGAATTGCATGTTGGCGCAGCCACTATAGAAATCAGTATGGAGGGTCCTGAAAAAATTAAAACTAGAACTACCATATGACCCAGCAACACCACTCCTGGTCCAGAGGAATATAAGTCAACAGGCCATAGAGATAAATCCTCATCCATATTTATAGCAGCACTATTCATAATATACAGGATAAGAAATCAACTATGTGTCCATCAGCAGATAAGTGGATAAGGATATTGTGGAGAATATACACCATGAAATTTTATGCAGTCATCAAGAAGGGTGAAATTGTGGCATTTTCAAGAAAATGGATGGAACTAGAGACCGTCATTTTAAGCTAAATCAGCCAGACCCAGAAAGTCAAATGTTACATGTTTTCTCTAACATATGAATGTTAATTTCAATATATGTTCAATATTAAAATATATAGGTCATGAACATAGAAGTCTATGTAGGGAGAAGTAATGAACTAAAAAGAATAAGGAGGGGACAAGAAGAAAGGATAATAGGAGAAAGAAAGGGAAATAGCATATATTTTGCCTTTAAGGCAAAATCTAGGGATATAGGTGGTATAGATATAGGTATAGGTATGCACACAAATAAGACATGTAAGTAGAAGGGGGACCATTGGTGGGGAGGAAAGGGTTGAGGGGGAAGAGGGTGATGAGAAGGTAATGGGCAAGAAGAACATGAGCAATGTGCAATGATTTGCATGTATAGAAGCATTGTAATGAAACCCATAAAGTTGCACACTAAAAAGTTACTAATAAAATAAGATTTGTTGTTGTTAGGTGCCATTGAGTTGGTGTCTGACTCATAGCGACCCTATGTACAACAGGTGAAACACTATTGTTAGTGCTTCTGTGCTATTCATAGGGTTTTCAATGGTGGATTGATTTTTGGGAGTGAGTTTGGGTCCATCTCCCAAGCCTACAGTATCTGGTGTTCCCAGGCAGTCTCCCATCCAAGTATTAACCAGGCCCAACCCTGCTTAGCTTCTAAGATTTGATGGGATTGGTAGCCACAGTGCTACAGCTGCAGGCAAAATAAGATTACTGGGGGGAAAAATAGAGAAGCTGTATTTAAGACACAGTTACTGGTGCAAGGGAATTGTTTGGAGAGCTGTAACTCGGATCAAATTTGTCATGACTTTATTTTTAGGGGCTTTATGATCTATGGGATACTATCAAAACTCTCCATATGTCAAAACATTCTGGTTACCATCCCTCCCTTGACAGATAGATACTATTGTCTTCAACCTCCTGGATACTCCATTATCACCCCTATAATCGATAAGTCTATCTCAGTGTCAACATCTTTCACTTTCCTCTCTGTCAGGCACAGAATACCTACAGTACTTTTTGTGGATGCTAAGACAACTCTTAGTGGTTTATTTCTCTTATCTCTGTGGTCAGAGTTCTCCTAGATGTTCTCAAAGGATGGAATACATGCAGTAAATCTGTCCTAGTCTCCTCTGGTCACTAAACATATGAAATCATTGTCCTAATATCAAGGAATTTCTGGCTTTTCAAATTTCTGAGTGCAGTTCAATTTTGTAGATGGAGGTTTTAGTTAACCAATGGACCAGATAATTAGAACTATTTCTGACTCTTAAATCTCACTTACAGAATCCAAAAATAGTAACTTACCCATATCAATGAATTCAACATGATATAAGATTGTTTCCCTCTATTTTTGTCTAGCCCTATTCTACATATATTCCATATATTTTGCCAACATGTCAGCATTATAACTTATAAATCTTATAATGATTTTATCACCTAAGTCTTTATTCCTATATAAAACTTTTAATTAACCTGAATCTTCCTGGAGTTTGTGATTATTCATATGGACATCACTAAGTATGATAGGGGAAGACAGGACATGAAACCATTTCAAGACCCTCAAGCAAAGCCTGAATATGTTCATCAGATTTGAGAAGGGTTTGTTCTTCTGGCAAATGATATACATTTGGTATCTGGATACTTATCATTGTACAAATCCTTCTAAATTTTATCATTCTAATTCTAGAATTCTCAATCTGATCCAAGACTCCTACTTTCATTAGTGATGTTGGTGAACTTAAGTTACATTTTGATGTAGCAATATACAGACTCAATCTAAGTCTACTGTTTTAACATGTCAACGCTGTCGATAAAATACAGAATGTTCTCTTAAAAGGAAGATATATATATATATATATACTCCCTCTTTCAATTATAATACTCAGAAAGTAAAACTTCCATTCTGTTATTTTGTAGATTAGTCTTCCCAATGCAATTAGAATTAGCCAGTTTACTCACAGGTCTTGAGATTTCTGTAATTGTCATGCAGTAGTATATCCCACTATCACGATTTTCATCATCATCCTTCACTGCCAAAGCTGTTCTTCAATATGCACTTTATGCCAGATTGCAAGGAATAATTTGTATGCCTGTTTTATCCCTAGGTACCAATAGTACTTTTTCCTTTGGAAATAAGTCACTATCACTGCCTTCAAGGCAAATAACCAATATCAGATATCCAGTTTGAAGTTTTGGGCATTTGTTTGTTACCCACAGCTACATTTTTCACCAGAGATATATTAGTTAATGTTCAGATGTGATAGTGTGAAATGTCATAGTTAATTTAAGGGAATGGTATTAATATACAGGGAATGAGGTGCTTATAAATTATTCCAAATGATGGAGCAAAATCTAAGTTGAACATCCAAGGATGAATTATAGGATATAATAGAATTGCCTTGCCAGTGGGACTGCTACATCTGCAATAACCATAAATGTTGAGCGTCAGGCTGGTATTACCGGCTTCAAGATCACATCACACTGTCTGGAATCAGGGAATTGCTGTTGATAATTGCTGGATCCAATACCATATTGCACCTGCTATATCTGTACACAATATATGCTCTATCCTGTGCCTTTGATATCTGCAAAGCCAGTGATTGGACACTAGTACCTATACTAATTCTATTATCGAGAAACTCAACTAATGTTCATTCTTGTGGACTTCACCTTAATTTCTGTTTGAAACTTAAGCAAGTGAATTTGATTAGTTGTAAATCCCATATAGAATCTAAGTCACAAAGAGTCTTGGAAACAAGGTTTATAGCTTTTGGATTTCAACATGGTACACTGGAGTGAGAATAGAGGGGATGTTCTGTGCCAATCCATAACATTCACTATTCACCTTAATTAAAATAATATTGAAATTTTAATATTAAGAGAGCATTCTACTTAACTATCCTCTCTGAGTTATCCTTTTCCTTCTAGGAATCAAATTATTCATGAGACTGGACTAAGTAGATTACTCCCTCAAACAATGAACTAATGAGAGAAACAACAATCAATATATTTAAACACACTTGATATTAGATAAATGTAGACATAACAACAACAACAACAACAACAAAACCTTTATACATTTTAAATTCAGGCCATTTTGATTGAAATATTCAGATTAATTAAGGACATGAAGGCAAAATTCATCTGAATTATAATGGCTGCAATTACACACTATGTCAGTGATATATACCTATTTCTATAATTCAGTAAGGTCAATATCAGTATTCAATTCCAAATTCATATGTAATTTCATAGAGGTAATGAATATTAAGTTTCGTTTGTAAGTTAAAATGTAGGCTATGAGTATAGGAATACTCAAGTGAGAAAATATAAGCACATATAATGTTTATTCTCAGGTTCAGTTTCACTTCAGGGAACCTCTTTCCGAATGTCTTTAAAGTGCTGAGTTAAAGGAAGAAGCAGAGCTTGTTAGGATCCTGAAGTTGTCTAAATTTAGATATGCAAATGAGTCCACAGGGCTTGCTTATACTCCATAGGCAGTCTGTACAATCCCTCTGTCATTTTCCTCCTGCTTACTCTACCCCTAATTAAAAGAGTAGTTCAGTTACAAAGTCAAATTCCCCATCCTGCCCTACCTTGTGATTGTTTTGAGAAAGGTAAAAATCCATACACCACAGAGAGGTAGCAATTAGTTCCCTCATAATTAAAGAGTAAATGGTACCAGCAAATGGATGTGGGCCACTTTCAGGCTGCTGAATGGGAAAACACAGAATAGATTAAGTAGAATTTCCTATCTATAGCTTATCCTAGAAAGTGGTTTTCCATTTCTCCTAGAAATGGCATCAGTCCTGGGATGATGCCCAAATAAAATAATTATAATTCTGAGTTAGACTGGAAAGTGGAGAAGCTCATACAAACCCACTCAACAAGAGAGGCCCTTGGAACAAATTGGTGCCATTTACAATGAGATAAAAGGCTCATTTGCCCAAGCAGAAAAGAACTCTAATGTGTTGCAATATTTTATTTTAGAATCAAAGCTTGTTGGATATAGTCTAGATATAGAACTATAAACAAAGCTTTTGTTTTTAGCTTTATTTCTAATTTTTAGGTATTCAAATAACAATGGATCCTCTCCCTTATAGGTAAAAATGTCAGTAAATTTTCTTAAAGTAATGGAGACTTTATTGCCAGAATAAATATTCATAAATATAGTTTTTAAGCTCTCAGGAACCCACGTAGTTTTTTGTCTAGTAATTTAGTCTCATCCT
>VMDO01025126.1:12500-19418 GCA_007922755.1 Pedetes capensis | reverse complement strand
TCCCAAAGGCCAAGTGATCCCACCTTGCCAGCCCTGCCCCACAAAGCGCCCTGTCCAGATCCTGCCTGTGTCCTCCTTAGAGCCTGTGAGCCCCTCCAGCAGAACTACTACCCTGGTTTCCAGTCACCAAGGGTTTCTTCTGAGGTCTCCACCATCCTCTGGAAACTCACAGTCAACAGCAGCAACATTGGGAAGAGAACTTATTCTTGTCTGTTAAGATGAGCTCACTACCTTCCACTGCAGCACCACCACGCTTTGGGTAAACAGTTGCTTGTACCAGAGCCCCACTCCTGCCGGGGTGTCTGATCTTCCCACTGATGCCCAAGAGGGTGGCCTGGGTGGTTTTGCCATTAGGTCCTTTGCTCTAAGGAAGGAGTTTCCATTCCCTGGGTTCCTGCTGGTCTCGCCTGTGTCTACCAGCAAAGCCCCGGGCTCGTGGACGTGCCCCTGCCCTCTCGTGAAGCCAGATGACCTGTGCTTCCCTCCAGCCCCAAAGAAACCCCTGAGCTCGGACTATAACCCTAGCTTGGTCTGAAGTCAAGACGTTAATGTTGGCTGGGCTATGCTTTCTCCTGCACCCGGGTTCTGCACAACAGCCCCTGCCTGTCTGCGGTGAAGTTGCAGGCCTTCTGTGCCACACAGCAGCCGAGGTCAGCTCCAGGCTAGTCAGGCCCCACGTCAGGCTCATCAGGCCATTGTGCCATTGCCACCCAACCGTGGCCACCGTGTGAAGTCAGGGCCACCCTCCGTGTGCTCTCCAGCTAGGGTTTCAAGTGTTTGGTTTTCTCGACTTAAGACGTCACCGCACCCACGATTTCAGTCCAAGCAGGGAGATCGAGTCACAGTTCCTGAAACCTGCTTCCTTCTGCCCGGCCCTCTGCGCTCCAGGAGGCCTTCCCACCGAGACACAAGGTGGTTTTCTGCTCCTGCCTGCCTGCGATCCACCCAGGGGGCCTGGCCTCCTCCTGAGGTGACATTCACGTGTCTGTCACTGTCTCAGGCTGGGCCTCTCAGATCGCCTGAAAAACACCTGGTTCCCCATCGAGGGGAGCGTGGTGAGCTGAGAGCCTGGAACCCGTGCTCCCCAAGGCAGTGGCTTTGTTTTTTCTTTTGACTCCCAAAGTTCCTCCTGAGTGTCCTCTCGATAGTGACAGGTGAGGCAGCAGTGCAGGACCAAGTGCTTCCTCCCAGCAGGGCTGTCCACATGAGGTCTGCTTTACACCCACTTGGTCCTGGAGACTCCATCTTCTGTCCCTTCCCTTCACACTTCTCCTTGGGCTCAGGCTGTGGAAATCACCACCAGGACGTTGGAGGGTGCAAGCGAGGACTGTGGAGCTGTCTCCCACTGCATCACCGCAGGCTGGCCATGTTGCTCTGCCACAGGGTGCAGAGATCGCACTGGACAACGCTTGCTCAGCGTCCTGGTCACAGCTTCCTGCCTTGCCCCAGCCAGCCCAGCTGCTGTAACAGCTCCCCCTGTGTCTGGAGCTGGGTACTGCACCATCCCTGGAGTTTTCCAACATGTCCCAAACTGTGTGCGGCTGATTAAAACAGAGGCCAAACACAAGTTTAGAGGTATTCAGATTCACTCATAACAAGATCATTGAGGTTTTCAAACAAATTCCCAATCATTAGGTTTAAAGACTCTAAAATTTTTCAAAAACATAGAAGGAAAAAAGTGCTAGCATATTCTGTGTTGAGGTAACTACTGAAACAGTCTGTTGGAATCTTATTATGGGGTCATTGCCACCATTTGTTACCATGAGTAATGTTGTTGTTGTTAGGTGCCATTGAGTCCAGCCCAACTCATAGCAACCATATGTACAACAGAAGGAAACACTATGTCATTGCTTCTCTGCTATTCATAGGATTGTTTTGGGAATATTTTGGGAGTGGGCTTCCATATCCTTCTCCCATTTTTGTTGTGCTAAGATCGAACCCAGGGCTTCAGAAAACACAAAGGGACACTCTACCAACTGAACCAAGCCTGAGCCCACCAATATCTATTGTTGTTGTCAGGTGATGTCAAGTCTGTGTCTGCCTCATAGCAACCTTACATACAACACATGAAAGAGTATTGTCAGTGCTTCTCTGCTATTTATAGGATTTTCAATAGTGATTGTTTTTTGGGTGTGGGTTGCCAGGTCCTTCTCCCAAACCTACAGCACTTGGTGTTCCCAGGCGGTCTCCCATCCAAGTACTCACCAGTCCTGACCCTGCTTAGCTTCCAAGAACTGACAGGATCATATGCCACAGAGGTATGGCTGCAGGCTCCACCATCTATAGATTGTACAAAATAGAAACACAAGTCACTCCAATGATTTCCCTTCCTTGTCAGTAAATCCTGACGATGACTCTGAAAAGCATCTGATATTGTCTTTTCTTCCTCTCCCTTCCTGGTCCTTGCCCAGGTCTTGCTCAGGCTGGAAAATGATTCTCTTTGCTCACTCCTCACCCCATGTCATCCTTACCCTGCCCCTACTTATTCTTCTGAAGGCTCAGTTAGTCCTTCCATTGCCTACTCCTGCCTGGATTCTCAGGCAGTTCTTTCTTCATCTATTCTAGGAGGAATGCCCAAGCACCTTACCACAGGGCATGAGGACACTCTTCTGGCTGGGCCTCTGCCTGACCCTCAGCCCTTCTCCTCTACTTATCCCCTATACACACCAATGGCTCTAAATCACTGCTGTTTCTCAACCCTGCATGAGTTTTCAAGCCTCCTTGTCTTTGCAGTTCTACCTTCTATCTTGACTTTCATCTGCTTGGATGGGACCTTCTTATCTGGAAATCTCAGCTTAACACCATGTCTTCAGAAGCCCCCACTGACCACGTCAGGCCAAACTAAGTCTTCCCTGCTCTGCTGCTGCCTCCTGTCTTGCTTCTATAGTAGAGCTGGAGGAAACACTTGTCTATTCCTCCATTTCTGCAGGACAAGGTGTGTTCCTTGAGTTTGTTGTTGTTATTAGTACCATTAAGTTGATATCCAACTCATAGTGACTCTACATACAACAGGTGAAACATTATAATTAGTGCTTCTCTGTCATTCATAGGGTTTTCAATGGCTGATTGTTTTTTGGGAGTGGATTGCCAGGTCCTTCTCCCAAGTTCCTTGAGTAGGGAGCCAGATATTTAATGAATTCTACTGATGGTGTTGGTCTGTACTTTCTGAGGCCTTGGGTTAGATTCCCAGCACCACAAAAATGGGAGAAGGATATGGCAGCCTACTACGGAAATGATCAGCCATCAAAAACCCTATGAAGGTCGCTCTGAGTCAGACCTGACTCAATGGCACCTGACAACAACAACTGACTCAGGGATGTTTTCCTGATTCCTGACATATAGTCGGCATCCCAGATGTATTAATTGAGTTAAAGAATGCATTCGTACATCTTCTTCTTAATGAAGTATCAACTCACCAATTACACTTACATACACCTTAAAACAAAAGACCAAGTAGGCTTATGGAGTTACTTTTACATATCTTAACATCTCTATGAATTAGGTTATAATTCTAATGACAGAGTTGTTATTGTTGTTGTTAGGTGCCGTCGAGTCGGTATCCGACTCATAGTGACCCTCATAGGGTTTTCAATGACTGACAGTTTCGGGATTGCCTTGGGAGTGGATTGCCAGGTCCTTCTCCCATTTTTGTGGTGCTGGGAATTGAACTCGGGTCCTCAGAGACTGCAGCACAGCGCTCTACCCACTGAGCTAAATCCCAGCCCAATGACAGAGTTAGCCAGGGGTAAATTAAGAAGAGATGAAAGTCCTGTTATAATCAGTCTCTTCAGGCTTGCCTCAAACTCCATGTATTAACCAGCTGTCAGATCTGTAGCAGCAAAATCAGCCCAAGAAAGCTGGGCTGGGAGGAAAAGTTTTATTTGAGGCTCATAGTTAGAGGATCAACCCATAATGGTGGTGGTGCAGGGTTGGCAGCAGCAAGAGGCAGGGCTCACAGAAGACAACCTCATGGCATCATGGCACAAGAGGCAGAGTGCAGGTTCCATGTAATAACCCTCCAAAGCCATCTCCCACTGACATATTTCCACCAGCTAGATCCTACTTCCCAAGGATCCATAACTTCCCAGGAGAGTGCCACCGGCTAGGAACCCAACATTAAAACACATGACCTTTGTGGGACATTTTATATTTGAACCATGACACTTGAATCCCTACCCAGGTCCTTTACATATATCCAGGTGCTGTAGTTTGGATCTGGAAAGCACTCAAAGGCCCATGTGTTAAAAGCTTGGTCGTCTTAGAGGGATGGAAATTTTAAGAGGAGGGGCCTAGTGAAAGGTCTTTAGGTCATTATGGGCACAACCTTGAAGGGGATATTAAGACCCTGCCCCCCTCCAATCTCTCTCTTTGCATTTTGACTGCCGTGAGATGAGCAGTCCCACTGTGATGTGCCATCTCACCACAGGCTCAAAAGTGACCAGGCTAGCCAGACATGGGCTGGAACCGCCAATGGTATGAGTCAAAAGAAGCCTTCACTCTCAACAGGCTGACTTATCTCAGGCATCTGCTGCAGCAATGGCAAGCTGACTAACACATCAGGCCCATGTACATGCACACATACCTACACACATCCACAAAGACACACACACACACACAACCACATGCATGCATATTTACTTCCAGGCACATATGTACTCATGTGCCCATGCATGGGTGTACAGAAGCAGCTAAGGACATGTCTGTCATCCTGTCATGATGAGGGAGCTTGCATGTTGGTGTGATGCTGAAAGCTATGCCACTAATATTTCAGAAAACAGCAGGGCCACTCATGGTAGACAGGTTTCAGCTGAGCTTCTAGACTAAGATAGACTAGGGAGAAGGACCTGGCAGCCCACTCAGGAAACAATTAGTCTTTGAAAACCCTATGAATAGCAGAGTAGCACTGTCAAATACCGTGCTGGAAAATGAACACCCCAGACTAGAAGGTATTCAAGAAACAACTGGGGAAAAGTTTCCTCCTTAAAGTAGAGTTGACTTTAATAAGAGGAATGGTGTAAAGCCTCTGGGACCTCCTTTGCTGATGTGGCATGAACCAAAATGAGAAGAAACACAGTGGCTAAAACATGGGGCTCAAACATAAAAAGATCGTGATCATGGCACAGTGTTGGGTAATGTTTCCCTCTGTGGCTATGAGTCACAGGTCACTATGAGTCACACCTGACTCAATGGCTCCTAACATCAATGTCTAGTACAGACACACTGGAGGAATGCTTGATTTCCTCCAGGTGCCAAGCCACCTGCTTCACATACATGATGAAGTATCTCTTCAAGATAGGTGTTATTTAAAATACACATGTGTATTCTAGGTAAACAGAATCTCCAAAGGGCAGCAAAACCTGCCAGCTGTCAAGCCACCCTCATGGGCTAGTGTTGGATCTCTTAGTTATATTTCAACCTGGACATTCGCTCTTCCCTCCAGCCTCTTGTTTCCTATTTCTGTGCCCCACCCCTTCACAGCCTTTCTTTGCTGCACTCCTGGTAAGTGATGCAAATTAACTTCACAGAGCGTTTTTGTTTTAGAGAACAAGATTGCTTTTGGGTGACAGACAACTAGAAAAAGTGATAAGTCAGTTAAACAGATACTGGAGTAGAGGCCAAAAGACACTGTAAAAGGGACACATGAATTTGCACCATTACTGGAATTAAGATAAGTTAGCATCAATTTATTGCTGATGCCTGAGCATTAGGAATGAAGAGTCCACACTGAATAGATCTGAAGGTTACTTGCAAAGGAACTCCAGAATTATCTGAAAATCAGTGTATGTATATTTTTATATTTCATACATATGTTTTAAGCATTTTCTTCAAAAAGTAAAACTATCTAAATCTATATATGTATACACACATAGACCCCCACACAATCACATTCACACCAGGTATTTATCCTTATAGCGCCCCCACATTCATCTCCAAATTATGTTTTATAGAAAACACTAACCTATTTGCTAACAAACTTAAGAAAAGCCCTTTTTTCTTTTACAAATCAAAGGCTGATTGCTTCTCTAAGGGCCAAAAAGTGTTTTCGACTAAGTCTGATGTGAAGCACAGGGCAACTAGCCTGTTTGATGAACGCACTCAGGTGACAGTAGAGGAAGTCCACATTTTGCTAGCATTACAAATTTGTCCATAAATCTAAGGAGCGACACAGCAAGCCACTTTCAATATGGAGAGAGAAAAATTTTAGAATGCATTTCTCTGTTTGTAAAATAAGTAAGCAAATGCAAATGTAAAGTCAGAGGCAACTTTGCAATTCAGGGATGAGACACCATTTGAAGAATTTAGGAAACTATCAAAGTGGACTGTTGCTCCCAAATGCTTCTTCCTACACTGATCACTCAGTGAGTTTTAGATACTTGCAATGGCATTGAGAGTTACCTCCAAATCCCTCTTCACAGGACAGGGCAGCCTGACCCCCCAGTCACCTCCAAATGTCTAAAGGAGGTACAGAGGTGGGAAGCGGGTTGGTAGCACGAGGCAGATAGTAAGCAATAATGTTCAACAATAAAGGAAATGTTTAGTCCATTTCATTTATTCCCTGATGCCTGTACTTAGCCTGGCCTGCTGTGAATAGGCAGGAGGAACATTTATTTCTGTCACCGCTGCTGCCCTGAGGTTCACGGTATAGAGCCCTGGGTTGGGAGTCCTGGACTGGAGCTCTTGACTCCAGTTTTGCCCTGGAAGAGATTATCTCTGGGATGGCACTGTTGATTTAATTTCCCCTGTCTCAGAGTTTCTGTAGTCATGGGTTAGGCTAGATGTCTACAAGGATCCTACCCCCCTATAGTCTTTAAAGTTTTACTCTATGATCCTCTCCCTTCTCTTCCCTTGGTTGTATCATTAGGAAAGAAGTAAAACTAATGTATTCCAGGCCCTTAATTCGGGACATCTTTCCCTTTT
>VMDO01025126.1:0-10000 GCA_007922755.1 Pedetes capensis | reverse complement strand
CTGCCTAAGAATAATGGTTCCCTGTTACCCTCAAACCTGGTAATGGTAGGTAGGTTTCTGCTAGGGTGTGAAGGTGTCCCCAAAAGTTTGTGTGCTGGAAATTTAATCCTCAAATTCCTATGGTTGGGGTCATAAGGATAGACCCCAATGGTGGCGCTAGTGGCTTTATAAAAGGAAGAGACACCCAAGCTAGTGCACTTATTCTGTCCCCTTGTGATGCCCTCTGCATGTCATGATGCAACAGGAAGGCCCCTGCCAGATGCTGAGAAGATGCCAGTACCATGCTCTTGGGCTTCCCAGCCTCCAGAACTGCGAGAAACAAATGCCTTTTCCTTATAAATTACCAGTTCCAGGTATTCAGATATTGCAACTGAAAATGAACTAATGCAGCTCCCCCTCAAAGTCAGAGTTTACTTGTCGGATATGCATTATGGAGAGGCTGTAGGACAGATACTGGGAAGAGAGCCACAGGGGATCCTGTTGTGGTAGTGTCCGGACAGTCCTGAGTTGGGCCAAATTGCTGGACATATGTACCCATGCATCCATTGGTCATTGGATGTCCAGCAGAGAGGGCAGGAGCTTGAACTTCAGGGGCTGACAGTGAAATATGTCTGTCATTAACACTTCCAGCAACTGGGAATCCTTCCTTAAAGTCCCTCCTTGGAGAGGGGTCTGGGCAGGCAGCACATCTCAGTGATTTCTTGTGAGTCATGAATGACAAGGACTTTGATCCAGGAGAGTCCGACTCCACAGACCTGGGGTCCAGCTTGGGAGTCCACATTTGTAAAAGGCTCCAGGTGATTCTAATTTGCGCTGGGTTTCCCATGCACTGGGCAGATGTCCTGAAGGCTTTTCCGAGGCCCACTGAGGCACAAGGATCCTCAGCCTCTGCACATAGCCACCCGCAGAAAGTCCCACGGCAAATGTCCTGATGTTCCTGCCAAGTTGCTCGGGCCGGCAGGCGGGCCTCTTGCCTCCTGCAGCTGGCAGCCTCCAGCCAGCTTTCTCTCAAGGCAAGCTTGTTCAATTGAACTTTCAGCTCCCTAAATTGGCTCTTTCCCCCGCTGGAGAAAACAGCCCATTTATAGACACACAAAACCAGAGTTAGGAGGGGTGCGCGGGGGTCCCCGCTCTTGCCTGAGTCCATCCTGCAAAATTGACTTTTTTGTCAATGAGAACACAGCTCTGCTTTCACTCCTCCTGTGTGCTTTGGCACTTTCACCATGCCTGTAAAATTTATCCAAGGAAAACTGGCATTTATTTTGGGTTCACTTGCACCCGGCTACACTGATAAACAGATGGGGGCTGGCCAGGCCACAGCTAATTTGGTTAGCACTTTACAAAATACAAATGTCACCCTTTATTTCTGTAGGAATTATTTATTGCTGATGGGGAAGTTATTGGTCTGGTCTAGTCCAACAGGATCCTTCACGCCATTTAAAGGATGTTCTTCCTGATTCTTGTGAGGTGCTCTCCATTATGGGGGGCGGGCAGGGTGCTCTGGGTGAGACTTTCTGGCATTGTTGGCAATAAAGGAATACAGTAGCCCTGGTGAGTCTGCGTAAGCACACAAAAGATACTTATCCGTAAAGTTGTGGAAGAAAAAAAAAAAACACAGAAAGAGAGAGAGAGAGAGAGAGTGAGAGAAAGAAGAAAAGAAAGAAATCAACAAGATCTGCCCAGAAAGCTTGCAAAAGAGATCAGAATTCAGACCAAATGTCCCGGCCCTGTGTCTCCCAAGTTCTTTCCTTTTGTGTCCCAGCTGAAGGCACTGGGAGGATCAGAGACCTCATCCCAGCTCTGTTTACTTTGGGAACAATTGGTGATGTATGAATAATAATGCCTCCCTCTGACCAGGGCTAATTGAATTGCAGCCTGCAGGGTGGGGAGAGGGGACTTTGCTGGGCCAGTCCCTCACCTCACTTCTCAAGTAGCCCTGACAGTGATTGATGGTACCACGGAGCTTCACAACAAGCATCCTTGAACACCTAAGAGCAGGGGTATGAACCTGCATTCTGAGTTTCTATTAATCAGGCCCCCAGAGCGCAGCAGAGGCCAGGCTGGCAATTAACAGGGAGAAAGGAGGCAGGTTAGTGCCCAGCCTGCCCCACCCACACCTGCGCCCAGGGAAGAACAGGAAAATACCAGTGTAGGGACCACTCAGGCCACCGAGGGGCCTTTGGTGCTGGTGCTGTGTCCAATAAAAGCATTGGGCTCATTTGGGGTGCAGGAGGAGCACTGGCTTGGCAAAAACTGGGCAAAGCAGCCCAAGATTCGTTCTGTAAGTGGGTTTAGGGAGAGCACAGAAGGAAGAAGAGGGGCTTAAGAGAGAGAGGAGAGAACCAGGGAGCAGTTGGAGCCGAGTCTGTGGCCACGTCTGTGGTCTAACAATGGACCACATGGGGACCCTAACATTTGGCCTCCTGGCTGTCAGTGCTGTGTTTACACAGCAGAAGCATGCAGCTGGGACCCCGTGGCTCCGTCACACTTTGTTCTCACAGCATGAAGGTGGCCCTGGGTGAACTGTGATCAGTGACCTTACGCAGCCCACCAGGCTCTCTGGTGGCTGAGTGCATGGAAGTTGTTCAGTCACAGGGTCACGGCTTCCGTCTTGCACGGGTTCAGTCCAAGCCAAGCCCCAGGTTGGCGCCTTTTCAGAGGAGCCACGCGTGCCACTCTGGCTACTTTCAGTGGCAGAGGTGGCTGGAACTCTGGGCAGATCTTCTAAGGGGGCCAGGGGGCATCGTGCCAGCCAGGGGGGCATTGTGGCAGCTCAAGGCACTGTCTTATCTGTATCTCAAACTTCACATCTTTAAATCTCTCCTAACAGTTTCTCACTAATTTTCTTATCAGTTTACTGTGCTTTAAAAATTATCCATAGCCTGCAGCTGTAGCCCTGTGGCATCTGATCCAGTCAGATCTTGGAAGCTAAGCAGGGTTGGGCCTGGTTAGTGCTTGGGTAGGAGACCACCTGGGAACACCAGGTGCTGTAGGCTTGGGAGACGGATCCGGCAACCCACTCCCAAAACTCAATCTGCCATTGAAAACCCTATGAACAGCAGAGAAGCACTGACAATAGTGTTTTCCTTGTTGTACACAGGGTTGCTATGAGTCAATACCGAATCGATGGCACCTAACAACAACAACAACAACAAAAATTATCCATAGGTGTTACCAATAGTTACTCTCCCACACAATCATCTCCGGGATCTTATTTAATAATGATATAAGTCATGCTCATTCTGAACTTCATGGAACTAACCAAGGGTATCTTGTTCTCATAAACAAGATTTTTTTAAAGTATTCAAAATATTTCTATATTGAAGCCAGGTGCAGTGGCGCAAGCCTATAATCCCAGAGACTGGAGAGGCAGAGGCAGGAGGATTGCAAGTTTGAGACCAGAGGCAGTCTTCATAATTTAGCGAGATCCTGTCTCAAAAAAAAAGGGAGGGTGCTGGGGGTGCAGCTCAGTGGTATAGCACTTGCAAAGCGTGTAAGCATGAGGCCCTGGGTTCAAACCCCAGTACTGAAAAAAAAAAAAAAAAAAAAAAAAAAAAAACTATTTTGTCTCTATTTATCATCTCTCTCTCCCTCTCTTTCTCTCTCCTATCACTCATATACCTATTCATCTATTTAGCTACCTAACAATTTAGCTATTAACTATCCTATCATCTGCCCAGTCACCTATCAGCTGTCTACCTATTATCTACCTATGATCTGTCTCTCCCTGTCTGTCACCTATCTATCTACCATCCATTTTTCTTCAATACTTTGGGGGTTGAACCCAAGGCCTCATGCATGCCAGGTAAGTGCTTTACCACTGAGCTGTACCCCAGCCCCTTTTTTGTTCTTTTTTTTTGACATGAGGTCTCACTAAGTTGCTCAGGCCACCTCTGGCCTCAAACTCTCCATCCTCCTGCCTCAACCTCCTGAGTCACACGTGCTACAGCACCCAGCTCATCTGTCTATCTACCTGTTATCTATGTCTATCTGTCTGTCTCTCTGTCATCTGTCACCTATCTATCTACAATCAACCTATCCATCATCTATCTATCTATCCATCTATTAGCTATTATCTATCTATCTCTCTATCTATCTGCCCTCTGTATCTCGTCCACCTGTCTGGGACTTACCTATCCCTCTACCCAGGTGAGAAGGACAGGTGTGCCAAGGAAGCGGGCCCTCCTCCAGGCAGGAGTGAGACCCAGGATGCCATATCTGGGAGCCAGGCCAATGCAGGTTGTGGCAAATGCATGCAGAAAAACAGTCTCTCTGAACATCCTGCTTCCTAACCCCACTTGACCAAGCAGATAAGATAGTCAAGGGAAATAATAGTTTTCCAGTGCTTGTATCAAATGTGAAATGTTTTCAATCCCTCAAGTACAGGCTGTTACAGCGTTCTAGTCCCCAGTTTCCAGTCTCCAGCTCAACCTACTAAGCAAACACTATGAGCACTCCGGCGGGGGCCATACTCCTGGGGTTAAGATATTCCACCGAAAATCCCTTTGCTCTTTCCTAGCTGATATTCATGGCCACTAGTCTTGTGCTTTGAATACCAAACAAAAGGAGACGGAACTGGCTTACCAGCTGCACAAGTGACAGGAAGGGACAGGGAAAGAGAAGCATTTGCCCTGGCATTTATATTTAGAAAATAAATATTCCAAACTCTCACCCAGGAGCCGAGTTCTTCCTGTTATGAAGCAGCAGAATTCATTAATAAGAGAAGGCAGAAACCAATCTAATTTCTGGAAAGACTGCAGGGGGACAGACTGTGTGGGCCTTGAGACTATACCCAAACCCTGGGAACCGCCCTGGGTTTGCCTTGGGTGCAGGGAGGTGAGCTGAGTTTCAAGGGGGAGGGGCTCTCAGTGCCACCACCATGGGCATCCTCACCACCCCAGCTTCACATGTCTGACCTAACATGCTGGGCCGAGGTGGCTCCACACATCCCAGATCCTTCCCTGCACTGAAATAAGACTGGACTCAAGGTGCAAACAAGCAGGGTCTCCTGGAGGGAGAGCTACACGGAAGAAGGCAGGGTTCTCTAAGAGCAGAGACAAGAGTCAAGGCCAACAGAGAATTGGGAATCAAGGGTACATTCCTTTCTGTCAAGGTCAGAAAGAATGACATTAGTTCTTTCAGACTATAAAGAAGTAATAATGCTTCCTGTGGGCTGTGCACCTTGTACTTGTCATCTCCCATGTCCATTTTAATCTAGGAAGTAGATTTCATCACTCCCACTTTACAGATGAAGCAAATGAGGCACAGAAGGATCAAGGACTCGCCAAGAACCTTTGTCCTCTATCGACCCAACATCTGTCTCAAGACCCTCTGAATGTACTTCTAGCAGGGACATCCTCCCCGGTGACCACTTGCAAGGGTGCTTGGAGGTCTGAAAATAGTGAGGGCATTAATGGCCGGCAGAATTTGAATACAGTGAATTACAGGCACATCAAGGTTGTCCAGAAAGCCCCTGCTTCCCGAGGAGCTGGGCCTGTGGGACAGAGACAACACTGAGGAGTTCACACCACAGGCAGGCTTCCTCCCTCCCATGCAGTGAGGGGGTTTCTAAACCCAATGGCTTTTGAAGCAATTACCTCTCAGGCAGCCCCACGAGCAGTTAGATATCATGATATAAGTTGGTGCAACTTTTTGGAGACACTGACTATCAAAATTTAAACAGATGTATCTTTTCACTAAGTAATTCTACTTCTCTGTGTTTCTTTCTTTAGAACATGCAGAAGCTCTGTTCAAGAATGGCCATTGTGGCTTCATATAAAAGAACGAAGTTCAGAACAACAGACACGTCCTTCCAAAGACTGTTGAAATAACCTCTATTTTACCTACTAAATACTGTCAAAGGCAAAAGAACGCATCTGCACAAGTTGAAATGGAAAACCACCCACCCACGCTATTTTCTTAAATGAATAAAGGACCACATAGAGAGAAGCACCCCTTTCATAAAATAATTGTTTATAAAATAATCGTGCAGGGCTATCTCTGGAGAGGGTCTGAAAGTGAGCAGTCCAACCTGTCAGTAATCAGAGACTGACGGAATCAGAGAGGATGGCCTCTTTATACATTATGCTGGCTCTTATTCTTGAAGAATTTATTTTCTTATTTATTTTTGAAACAGGTCTCCCTATATAGACCAGGCTGGCCTCAAACTCATGATCCTCCTGCCTCAGCCTCCTGTGTGCTGGGATTATAGGTGTGTGCCAACACACCTGGCTTAACTATTTATTTCTTAAAGGATATGTATGTTTAACAGAAAAAAGAAGAGATTCAAAAGTTACTATTTTTCTCAGAAAATACTCAGTGATCATCACGATCACCCAGCAAGCCTATTTTAAGACATCTGTCCTGTGATGTCAACTAAGCTAGGTTCACATTAGATTTTTTCTCTTTCTCAAGAGGGTAATCACCTGTTACTGTTTCGTCTCTTACCTGTTCTAAGTCCTCTCTTCCTACTGCTCTGGTGTCTGTCATTACGTTAACAAAGTCCACCATCATCATTCACAAATGGACCTTCGTGAATTGGCCTCTATTCTGCAATCTATAACGCCCCAGTCAACACTCGGTGCCATTTGCAGACGCTCCCGGTGTCTCCAAAATTTTGAGTCACGCAAGGTTCCTGTCTCCAGCTAAGGTTGAATAAGGGCCCCTTCTGTCTTCTTGTTCTCATTCTATAACCAGTATCTTTTCCATGGTCCAGTTAGTGCCATGCTTCTTACGTCTCCGCACTTCTTGTGGGAGACATCACTGCTTAAGCAGCTCTCAGATGTGATGCTAAAGTGCTGTGCAGTGCCAAGTGCAAGGAGGCTGAGGTGTCCTTTACAGAAAGAATACCTGCAGATAAGTTTCCCCTAGGCACTAGTGATACACTATAGTATGGCAACTATTAACATGACATGGTGCTGCTGCTGCTGTTGTTGTTGTTGTTGTAGGTGCCATGGAGTAGTGTCTGACTCATAGTGACCCTCATAGGGTTTTCAATAGCTGATTGTTTTGGGATTGCCTTGGGAGTGGATTGCTGTGTCTTTCTCCCATTTTTACAGTGCTGGGAATCGGAACTCAGGACCTCAGAGACTGCAGAGCAGCACTCTACTAACTGCGCTAAACCCTAGCCCATTAACATGGCATAGCAGGTATTATAAGTAATGTAGAGAGTGCTTAAAGTATGAAGAAAGGCCTAAGTATGTTATATGCAAATGCTGTACCATTTTATACAAGGGGTTGAGCATCTATGGATTTTGCTCTCCTCATGGACAAAGGTCCTGGAACAATCCCCCAAGAACACTGAGGAACCACCGTATTTCAGGTTGGATGGTATGACCACATGCTGGGTTCAGAGACTCTATGCCAAGCCAGAACAACCATTGCCCCAACATGAGATTCATACTCCAAGGACGATGAACCAGAATCTCACCCCCACAGGCTGGCCAGAGGAGGCTGCTGAGAACATCCTGACCACTGCACCCAAACCAACCCCAGAGGCTTTGCTGAGCAGCACAGGGAGAGTGGAAAGCGGGATTCTGCTGGTAGCTCCAGTGCTAGTCAGCGAATGTGGAAATTCAGAGACTCCACCTTCCGTGAATATCCAGCAGTCCAGGAGAACCCACTTCCCTGAGCTCAACTAAGTTGGGGCTGGGCATTGGTGAGAGGGTGTCAGGGTGCCTGGGCTGACACTCGGGATAACAGAAGCCTGCTGGAACATGGCTGTGTCTACCTTAGGGGCTGTCTCCTGCAGCACAGAGATGAAAACCCCTAGAAAGTTTGTGAGTGGGGCTGTTGGGGAGATCACAGAGTGGAGGGGTTGGAATTGTCCTGTGCCTGCTCACTAATTACAGGAAAAAAAAAAACAAAAAACATGGTAATGAATGTCTGCATGAGAGAGTTTGCTTTGAGACTCATTTTCCATATAACTTGCAGCTCACCTTCACCACATCAAACTCGTCTGCAGGCTCACAAGAGTTGAGCTGGAGCAAGTTGACTTTATTCATTTGACACCCTCTACTCAGAGAATTGAGACATCTCTATGGCCAAACCATAATCACTGTGACCTTTGCCATCTCTTTCCCATCCCCTGCACAACATATGTAAAGTTTGTTGTTATTGTTAGGTACTGTGGAGTCGGGTCTGACTCATAGCAACCTATGTACAACAAAAGGAAACACTATCCAACTCAGTGCCATGCCCGGCACTATGTCAGTGCTTCTCTGCTATTCATAAGGTTTTCAATGGCCGATTGTTTTGTGAATGGGCTGCCAGATCCTTCTCCCAAGCCTATACCACCTGGTATTCCCAGGAGGCCTCACATCCAATAACTAACCGGGCCTGACCTGCTAAACTTTCAAGAACTGACAAGGCCAGTCGTCATGGTGGTTTGGCTGCAGGCTATTTGAAGTTAGTGAAATAGAAATAAAGCAGCACAATGTTATCTTACAAAAAAAGTTCTAAGACCTACTTAACTGATTCTTGAGGTATTATGGTTTGAATATAAAATATCCCCCGAAGGTCATGTTTGAAGAGTCATGTGGTCCCCAACTAGTGGTGCTGTCTTGGGAACGCTATGGGACTTTGGGAGGTGGGACCTCACTTTGGGGAAGCAGATCAATGGGAACAAGTGATTGGAGGTTTTAGGTGGACCGCCGTTCTGGTAGCTCTGTCTGCTCCTGATCCACCATAATGTGAGGAGATCCTCTGCCTCAGGCCCTGCTGCCTGCCCTGTAGCCATGCCTCCTGTCTCTAGGGACTGAAATCCTCTAAGCAGTCAACCCCAATAAATCATTCCTCCTGTAAGTTTATTTCTAGCAGGTATTTTGCCATAGTGATGCACAAGCTAACACACCAGGAAAAAATCTGCAGTTACTCTTAACAGCTAAGGTGAATGCACCTGGATTTATAACACATTTCCTTCACTATCCACACTCTAATGTAACATCAGTTTATATATCCTCTCCCCACAGTAAAAGCATACAAATTAACTTAGTTGTAA
Source organism: Pedetes capensis (assembly GCA_007922755.1). Lineage (NCBI taxonomy): Eukaryota > Metazoa > Chordata > Mammalia > Rodentia > Pedetidae > Pedetes > Pedetes capensis. The sequence continues at coordinate 1,002 of VMDO01025126.1, read as the reverse complement.
ATTATGTAAATGTATGAATTACAATGTGAACAAACATTCAAATTATAATTCTCAGGCCTTTTTGTTTTTGTTTTTTTGTGGGATTTGTGGGATGAACCTAGGGCCTCACTGGGATGCACTCCAGCCCATTTTTTATTTTTAATTTTGATTCAAGGTCTCACTAAGTTACACAGGCTGCCTCTGACCTCAAACTCAGCCTCCTCCTGCCTCAGCCTCCTGCATCGCTGGGATTACAGATGTGTGCCACAGTGCCCAGCTCACACTTCTGACTAAAGACTTCAGTATAGCCATCTAAATACCGAGACCATCATGGACAGTCAGGTACCCTTGTACCTGAGATGTGGTGAAAGCCCCTTCAAGTGGGACACGCTGCTCTGACTATCGGGAGGACCCATCAGCCACTGGTCTCAGGTCATGACCTGGCCACAAAATAGACGTGGGTACGGATGGCTACAAGCCTGATCATGTGGTCAACTCAGGATGATCTGATGGGCTATCCCAGCTCCAGAGCTGTGCCTGGCCTTTGCCAATCTTTGCCAATATCCCTATTCTTCTTTACTTGCAAAATGGACCAAAAATTGTTAAATATTTAACTTTGAAGATGATAAAGAAACTGAGTTATAGCGACTGCTTTCCTATCTCTTGAGCAAGTTCTATGTAATGAATTCTGACAGCATCCTTCCTGTCCTACCTTCTGGAAGGCCAACAAGTCTGCGGGAGGTAGAGCATTTCCAGCAGAAGTTGGAATTTGTGGGATACTTGGATCACCAAGAATAGCAGAAATAGCTTCTCTGCTATTCATCCAAAGGCTTGAATCACCCAGCCTTTACCTGATTTGATAGAAACTATGTTTGGCTTAATGAATTTTTTAGGTCTTTGTGTTTTGGAAATTCATCTTCTTGACTGACCTAGAAATACAATGTATACCCGGCTCTGTAAGTGAAGGATCTGGGACAAAACCAGTTTGAAACATGACCTCTGGTGCCTGTCCCATTCTTTTGG
>VMDO01025125.1:0-28617 GCA_007922755.1 Pedetes capensis | reverse complement strand
GGGGCTGGGGAGCTAGAGCCTGACCATTTTACAGCCATTCCAGTGGTGGTGGATTCAGGCTCAAATCACCAATGGGGACCAAGTTAGCAGGTGGGGTTTGGTAGACACAGAACGCCCACCGGCCTCAGAGCACCTCCCCACAAATTAACTCAGTTGCTAGCTGCGAGGGTACGGCACCAGACGCCACCTTAGCGAGTGGTCCCAGCTGACCTCCCCAGTGCGGCGACAGATGACCGCACATCCATTCCGTGGGGCAGGGAGAGGGCACCATGGCTATGCTGTACTGTTGGAATGCGGCAGAACTGAATCAGGGGACGTGCAGGCCAAGACCAGCTGAGGGGCGGTCCACACAGCTGGCACCAGTTACTCAGAAATGCCAAAGACGGGGGAGACAGAGACAGCTGAGGCGTGTCCCTGCTTCAGGAGAGTAAAGAGTCCCCACCTCCAAGTGCCACATGTGAGCCTGGATTAGAAATAATATTGACGGGGGTGGGGGGAATTCTACCCAAGACATTATTGGAACAATTGGGCAAAAGGGGCATCAGGTATGTAGATCTGCTCATAATAAGACATCAATGTTGGTTTCCTGATTTTGATAAATGTATTGATAAATATCAATCTATGTGTATTTAACGGGCTGGGATTTAGCTCAGTTGATAGAGCGCTGTGTTGTGGTCTCTGAGGTCCCCAGTTCAATTCCCAGCACCGCAAAAATGGGAGAAGGACCTGGCAATCCACTCCCAAGGCAATCCCGAAACAGTCAGCCATTGAAAGCCCTATGAAGGTTGCTATGCATCGGATACTGACTCAACGGCACCTAACAACAACAACATGTGTACTTATCACATTTTATTTCTGTGGTTTCCTAAGCGAATGCTTTATTCTTAAGAATGCCCCTTTGGGAGTCGGGCACAGCGGTTCCAGGGGCTCCAGAGGCAGAGGTAGGAGGATGGAAAGCTCTAGGTCAGAGGCAGCCCACGTAACTTGAGACCCTGTCTCAAGATAAAAATTAAAAATGGGCTGAGGGTGCAGCCCAGGGGCACAGGGCTTGCAAAGAACGCATGAGACCCTGAGGTCAACTCCTGAGTACTGAAAGAAGAAAAAAGAAGTGAAGAGAAAAGAAAACAAAACAAAACAAAAGAGAGCCATTTTGGGGTGGAGTGTTGCTTAGTCATGCAGCACTGGCCTGGTGTGCCTGAGGCTCAGGGTTGGACCCCAGCCTTGCTAAAGAAACTCCAAAGACCCCTGAAGAAGGAAGAGGTGAAGGTTTCCTGATGGCTGCCTCCTCTCAAGTGGCTGAGAAGTGGTAACGCGAGTCCCAAATAGGTCACAAAGAAGAGAGGGGAGTCTGGGTCTCACCTAGGAGACGTCTCCGTCCCCCCGCGCCCTTGCTGTTCTGGAAGCCGGACACTCCCCACTTCCCTGTGCTCCTAAGTGCTGCGTGGAGCACCACAGACCATTCACCTGCCTCCTTCTGGAAGCTTCTCTCCTGGGGTCTCCGGACAAGGTTCCTGGCCTGGCCGGCGCTGCCCGGATTGTGGGAGGCCTCTGGGCCCCGCTCCTGCCTGAGTGGCTCCAGCTGCACCCTGTGGCAGGGTCTGGCAGAGGGGAGCCTGTGTCTGGTGTCCACCTGCCTCTGTCTCTTGTACCATCTGTGTGGCTTTGGGCTGCTTCTGCCCCCTTGGGGAAATGGAGCTGGTGACCCTCCCCCACGGCCCTGGCTTTGGGGTCGGAGGGGCCCAGGTGCGTGGCAGCCCCATCCCCAAGGCACTTACCGGCTTCTGGCACCAGGTGCAGCCCGGCCCCGCCTGGATGCAGTCTTGGCAGGTGCTGACCTTGAACTTGGTGCATTCCTGAGACAGGGCTGGGGACACAGACAGACTGGTGGAGCCGCCCGGCGCGCTCGCCCTGGCGACCCTCGAGGGTCAGTGGGGTGGGGGAAGGGGGCCCAGGAGGCGCGGGGGGCGGGGCAGCCTGGCGTCTGTAGCCCCGCAGGGCCTAGGCAGTAGGCGGGGCTTGAGTCAGCCACTTGGGTGCATAGGCGGTGGGCGGGGCTTGAGTCAGCCACCTGGGTGCATAGGCGGTAGGCGGGGCTTGAGTCAGCTGCGAAGGTGCAGAGCGGGCCGCAGGACTCAGGCACCGCATCCTGCCACGTGGGGGGCTGAGGCTGTGTCTGGAGCCTGCCCCCAGAGGAGTGGTCCCTCCATAGCCGCCCAGGCCCCGGGGGGTCCCAGAGCGCCACGTGCGGAGTCACCTCCACAGGACTTACTGGACCCGAGGAAGAGCAGCCCGGCCACGGTGAAGAGCAGCAGACGCTGGTCCAGCATGTCCTGGGGAGGGAAGGGCTGGTGACACGGGGCTGGCACCCGCAGAGCGCCTCCCGCTGGCCTGGACATGCAGAGTGCGGGTCCTGCTCCCCCAACCCCTGGGTGTGAGAATCAGGTGAGGCCAACAGGTCAGTCGTCCGAGTCTCAAAAAGCAGGAAGGAGGGAGGGAGGCCGGGGTGGGAGGGCTGCGCACCTGCTCAGCAGGGAGGGGGCCGCTGCGGGGACACGCACACACACGCACACCACACATGCATCACACCTCACCCGCCGGGGTGCACACAGCATGTGCAAACACATTACAGATACAGAGCACACCCGACACACTCAGACCCACAAAGACACGCATGCACCCCACACGCTCACAACACAATACACGTGCTACACACACCCTCACACACACACATCACCTGCCCAATGTGCGCTGCCTACTGTACTGGGTGGGGCCATGGGCTCCTGTGTAGCGCGAGATTCTCAAAGCACTGAGCCCCAGCTGGGGGCAGAAGCTCCCCTGGCCCAGTCTCTCACCAGGCAGCTGGACTGGGAATAGGAGCCTCTGAGGGAACCTGGCCAGGTCCTGCTGGGCCTGGCTGTCCACTCTTCTAGACCTGCACCTAACATCTGCACCCATTGTTGTTGTTGTTGTTGTTAGGTGCTGTCGTCGAGTCAGCATCCAACTCATAGCGACCCTCATAGGGTTTTCAATGGCTGACTGTTTCGGGATTGCCTTGGGAGTGGGTTGCCAGGCCCTTCTCCCATTTTTGCGGTGCTGGGAATTGAACTCGGGACCTCAGAGACTGCAGCACAGTGCTCTACCAACTGAGCTAAATCCCAGCTGTATACATTGTTGTTGTTGTTGTTAGGTGCTGTCAAGTCGGTATACGATTCATAGGGACCCTCATAGGGTTTTCAATGGCTGTTTCGGGATTGCCTTGGGAGTGGATTGCCAGGTCCTTCTCCCACTTTTGCGGTGCTGGGAATTGAACTTGGGACCTCAGAGACTGCAGTGCAGTGCTCTGCCCACTGAGCTAAATCCCAGCCCCATAGATCTGTACCCGAGCCACTGGAATTACAGGCATGAGCCGCTGTGCCCAACTTCCAAATGGGCTTTCTTAAGAATAAGGTATTTGCTTACAAAACCACAGAAATGCAGTGTGATAAATACACATGTTGTTGTTACCTGCAGGTCTAGTCTTTAAAAACCTGAGTGGTGGTGGGTGACTTGGCGCATGCCTGAAATTCCAGCAACTTGGAAGGCTGAGGCAGGAAGGATCAAAAAGTTCGAGGCCAGAGGCAGCCTGTTTAACTTAGAGAGACCCTGTCTCAAGGTAAAAATAAGTAGGCCAGGCACGGTGGCGCCTGTAATCCCAGCCACTCGGGAGGCAGAGGCAGGAGGATCACAAGTTCGAGACCAGAGGCAGTCTGCGTAACTTAGTGAGACCCTGTCTCATAAAGTAAGAAAATGGGCTGAGGGTGCAGCTCAGTTGTTTAGCACTTGCAAAGCATGCAAACCCTGGGTTCAACCCCCAGTACCACACACACACACACAAATAATAATAAAGTAAAAACATAAAATAAATAAATAAATGAGTAAGTAAAGGGGCTGAGGGTGCAGATCAGTGGTGGAGCACTTCCCTAGCATGCACAAGGCCCTGGGGTCAATCCCCAAGTACTGCAGTGAAATAAATAGGAGAGAAAGGAAGAAAGAGAAGAAAGAAAGAGAAAGAAAGAAAGAAAAAGAAAGAAGGAATGAAAGAAAGAAAAAAAAGAAAAAGAGAAAGAAGGAAAGAGAGAAGAGAAGAAAGAGAAAGAAAGGAAAAGAAAGAAGGAAAGAAAGAAAAAAAGAAGGAAAGAAAGAAAAAAGGAAAGAAGGAGAAGACAGAAAGAGGAAGAAAGAAAAAGAAGGAAAGAAAGAAAAAAGAAGGAAAGAAAGAAAAAAGGAAAGAAAGAAAGAAGGAAAGAAAGAAAGAGAAAGAAGGAAAGAAAGAAAAAAAAGAAAAAAGAAGAAAGAGAGAGGAAGAAAGCACAGCCCAGACGTTGGCAGCAGTGGGGGGCACCAGCCATCACTCACCACTTCGAAGCTCCCAGGGGCCCCGTGCCAGGGTTACCACGCCAGCTCTGGGGCAGGACCTGTGGCCATAGCCTGGTGCTTTCTCTGTGGTCACAGTCTGTACTCCCCGCCTGATCCCTCTGGTGCTGAAACACTGGTGACAATCAGTGTACAAACTCCTTCGACATCTGAATGGGGAAACTGAGCCCAGAGCAGCAGCAGGCTGTGGAGCTGGGGTGCACGTACACATGTGCACCCCCCACTGCACAAAGACAGGGGAGCGCGGCTGGGTTACCGCAACACCAACCCGCAGACCACAGTGCCCTGACCTTGACCATAGGAAGCCTGGCAGGGCAAGGAGGGGGAGCCGCCTCCCCTCACCCGCATGTGGCCCCTTGCTTGCTTGGGCACTCTGACTGCCACCCAGGACAGCTGGGCCCTAGGCAGGCTCAGTTGTCAGGGTGACAAGAGGGTGGGTCCCCTCACTGGTACTTTAAGGGGAAAAACTCTAAGTGGGGGTCATTGGAGGAACCCCAGGTTCCTCCGACCTCCCAGAACTTTGCGTCACAGCCAGCTTCCCCGTGGTGAAGGGCTGGCGCAACCCAGCACGACCTCAGGAAGTGGCGAAGGTCTCCCTTCCCCTGGGGAGGGCCCGGGTCACCCTTCCCCAGAGATGCGCCTAGTGGCCAGCGCGCCTTCCTCTCCGAGGGCACCAAAGGAACGCAGTCACGCAGGGTCCCATCCTGATGACTAAAGCTCTGAATGTCCAGGCTCAGACCAGGAGAGTGGCGCTAGAATAAAAATAGGACGGAACCTCCCTAAATCACACATTCCCACGAAAAATAGAATCCACGGGGTACAAGAAGGGATGCGGGAAAAGCGAGAAAGGACAATTTAAGCAAGCCAGCTAGGAACTGGGGTAACAAGGACTTCCTGGATGACAAAGGTTTGCAAAGTTGCAAAGCTTTCCAAGGAGGCTGCCGGTCAGAGCCTGGTCCCTCCTGTCCTGGGGCAGAGAGCCAAGCCCACGTCTGGGCTGCCTGGAAGAGGCCCTAGAATCGGAGCCACCCCAGGAGGTGAGCAGGTAAAGGCGGGGGCAAGATCCCAGGGGACTGGATCGCTCTTCCGGGATCTCAGAGCTCCAGGCAGATGCAGGGGACAGAGGGGCCAATGGGGGTGAGAGGGGCAGGGACAACTGAGGAACCTCCACCCGTGTGCTCTGAAGTTCCGCCCTGAAGAGCAAATTTCCCTGAGTGTCTGTGAGGTGCGGTCACACTGTGAAGTGCGGTAGCGGAAGTTTTAAGTGCCATGGTTTCTGACCAAGTGGGAGATAATGCCACACTGTGCATGGATTTTAAAACACTCCAATAAATACCTCCTAGGCCTCGCAGAAGCTGGGATTTAGCTCAGTTGGTAGAGCGCTGCGCTGCAGTCTCTGAGGTCCCTAGTTCGATTCCCAGCACTGCAAAATAGGAGAAGGACGTGGCAATCCACTCCCAAGGCAATCCCGAAACAGTCAGCCATTGAAAACCCTATGAGAGTTGCTATGAGTCGGACTCGACTCCATGGCACAACAACAACAACAACAACAACAACAACAACAGGCCTCACAGAGGTGCTAGGGAGGGATTTGCCTGTGCTCCACCTGATACAGGGCAGAACCTCTCCCCAGGGAGAAGCCCAGCCCCAGGCCCCGAGTGCTTTCGTTGTGGACATAGAAGAATGAAAATGAATACGTGTAAATTTAGTTTTAGAAATAAACCAATAGACCAGGCACAGCGGCTCACGCCTGTAATCCAGCCAATCGGGAGGCGGAGGCAGGAGGATCACAGGTTAGGGGCCGGAGGAAGCCTGCATAACTTAGTGAGACCCTGTCTCCATTTAAAAATAAAAATAAAAAGGGGGCTGGGGTGCAGCTCAGTGGCAGAGCACTTGCAAAGCTTGTGCGAGGCCCTGAGTTCAGCCTCCCAGTATCGCTAAACAAAACAAAACAACAACAACAACAAAAATACAACAAAACAAAACAAGAAATAAAACAATAAAAGAAATAGATTGATATCTCAGAGCTATGAAACCTGAGCATAAAAACTAGGGAGAAAACCTTCAAGAAGAGAGACTCCGAAAGGACACATTTTGTGAATAATAAATCATATAGAGGAAACTGTGTAGTATCTGGGGCAACAGGTGACCAGTAATCTTCATGTCTAAAAAGTTCTCAGCTCTTAATAACAAAAAAGTAAGTACCTCATAGAAAAGGTCTCAGACTGTGAACCGATAATTCAGAAAAGCAGGAACATAACTGGTTAGCAAACACGAGCCAGGCACCCTTGCTCTTATCCAAGAACGTCCATTAGAGTACCTGCCTTTCTTGTGTCGCTACCAAATTAGAAAGTGTTTTCTGCTACCTGCCCTACAGAATGCTACCCAGTAAAGATAATATGGAAAGTTACTCAGGGCAACTCAATTTCATGGCGAAAAGTATGGAAAGATTCCGCCTTCGTCTGCTGGCACTGAGTGCGGTCTCAGTTTTCTTCCGTATTCCTGTCTATATTTTCCAAACTCTCTGTGATAAATGTATATGACATATAAGAAGCTCCCAATTGTATAGTGGATGACGTATTACCCAAAGTTGCTTCTCTGGCTTCCAAAAGCCATCAATTTTTTTCTTTCCTTACTGCTGATATTCTCTGAGGAGGGGTCTACCATGGAACCAGCATGGCAGTGGGAGGAGCCAGCCAGTGGCCTCAGGACCCTTGCTGGGCACCTGCTCATACATCATTCACTCCCTCTCCTTCCTTCACCCAGCAAGTGCTGGCGAGTCTCTCCTCAGTCTTGGCCTGGGGGCATCTGGGCTGCTCTCAGGGATTTTTGGGCTCTGCCTCTGCTGAGTCCTGCTTCCAGCCCCCTCTGAGTTTCCATCACACCCCAAACAGTCCAAGCCCCCGAACCCCAAAGGCAGGACCTGCTCCCGTGGTGCTGACTGCACATCCTCAGCCTGGAGCACTGAGACAGCCCAGCCCACCGCAGGGACGGAGGACGTCTGCCTGGAAGCTTCCAGAGCCGCAGACTAGCTCCTCTTGGACACGGGGGTCTCTGTCTCTCACATGGGCCAGATCTGAGCGCCCCAGAGGCCTGACCCCACTCCCCCAATATCTCTTGCCATCAGGGAGAGGCTGTGACCTCCTGGGACGGCTGTGGGAGGGCAGGGGCTGTGGAAGGGCTGGGCTGTGGGCAGGGGTCCCAGAGAACCCGGGCTTGCCCTGCTGGCCTGGCTACCCTTTGAGCCCCCAGCCTCAGTCCACCCTGCCTGTTCCCCGTTCTGCTGGGGGACTGCACTGAGAGGCTCAGCCCATGGCTCTTGCCACACAGCTAGGATGAAAGCTAGGACTGGGGCCCCCACTGCCTGACCCAGGGCCGGAGCTCCCACACCTCCGCCCAGCTGCCTAGTGACCCTGGACGGGCCACTTCATTAGAGCTGACACCTAACCTCACAGGAATCCTGATGGGCCCACACTGTGACCACCAGCCCTGGCCACCTGCCCTGGGAAGCGTGGCAGTCCCTGGCAGGTCAGATGGCCACCAGGGTCTAGGCTTAAGTACAGCATCCTCCCTGCGTGCCTGCCTAGGTTGTGGCATCTGATGCCCACTGCGCTGGGAATGGAGGTGGGGGCTCAGCCGCTGTCACGAGGGGACCTCCGCCTGGGGCCTCTGCTGGACAGAGGACGTCTTCCTTTGGGACACCGTGGTTGCAGCCATCCCCAGACAGAGTGGGACCTGCCACTGGTGTGCGTCCACAGCAAGAAGCGGAACCATGTGAATGAGGGGCAATGGTTGGGGACAGCAGCTGCTAGTGGCACTAAGGGACTCTCCAAGGTGGAGAGGAAGGGACAGCAGGCAGGGGTTGGCTCCAGTGGCATCCTGCTCTGGAAGGGGCCGGGCCTGGGGACAAGCCGTGGACAGAGGACAGCAACTCATTCATGAAGAAAATAGCGCTCCACTATGGAAATCAATATGGAGGTACCTCAAAAAACTAAAAATAGATCTACCATATGACTCAGCTATAACACTATTGGGAATTTACCCAAAGGGAGATGAGTCATCATACCACAGAGACACCTGCATCTCCATGTTCAATGCAGCGCTTTTCACAATAGCAAAGATTTGGAATCAACCAAAGTGCCCTTCAACAGAAGAATGGATAAAAAAAACTATGGTATATATACACAATGGAATACTACTCAGCAATCAAGAAAAATGAAATAGGGTCATTCGCAGCAAAATGGATGGAATTAGAGAAAATTATTTTAAGTGAACGAACACGAGCTCAGAAAGAGAAACAACACATGTTCTCACTCATATGAGGGAGCTGACTCAAAATTACAAGAAGGAAAAATCCTACTCAAAGGTCAGATCACATTAAAAGGGGGGGAGGGAAGATAAGAATGAGGTCAATATAAATGGACTAGAAATTGCATGTAATTGTTCTAACAAGATAGAAACAAAGACCACTACAGGAAAGGTTTCTATCTTAAACAGAACTGGAACCCAAGGACATATAGAAAAATACTACATAGTAAAAGATAGAGAAGACTTGGATGGGAAATTTAGATGGGAAGGGGGAGAGGGGGGAAACATAGAGGAGGGTAAGGGGTAACCTATATGAATAATGCTTATCAAATTGCATATATGAAAATTGTCACAACGAAAAGCATGTCAAAATGAATCACATTATGATGTACATTAAAAATTTCTAATTAAAAAAAAAAGAAAATAGCGCTGAGTGAGCATTATTGTTAGGTGTGGTCGAGTCGGTATCTGACTCATAGCGACCCTCATAGGGTTTTCAATGGCTGATTGTTTCGGGATTGCCTTGGGAGTGGATTGCCAGGCCCTTCTCCCATTTTTGTGGTGCTGGGAATCGAACTCAGGACCTCAGAGACTGCAGCGCAGCGCTCTACCAACTGAGCTAAATCCCAGCCCTGAGTGAGCGTTGGGGCAGCAGAAAGAAAGACGCCAGATGCCACTGAGGAGAGAAAGGAAGAAGGCTGGGAGCAGGGTGCGCGCAAGAAGCAGTGGAGGCATAATGAGGGGTGAACAAGGGGGAGAAAGCCAGTGCACAGACAAGACCACAGCACCCAGCACAGCAGTGTAGGGAGCAGACATGGTGGACAGAGAGGAGATGCTCAGGAGACAGGAGAGACTACAGGAAGGGGGCCACTGTGCGCCCCAGGGATGAGTAAATAAGGCCCATAACTGGGCTCACGTGATAGCACCCAACGTGGGAGGAGAGGGAAGGAAGGAAGATTGATTGATCACATCTACAAAGAAACACCCTCTACTACCTGGATTGACACAGTGGCTGCAACAATGGGCTTAAACATAAAAAAGATCATGTGCATAGCATAGCATTGGGAAGTGTTTCATTCTGTTGTACATAGGGAGCCAGATTTGACTCGATGGCACTTCATAACCACAAAGAAACAAAACCCAGACAGCATCAGATGAACAAGGACTGAGGCACATGATTACCTAAACTCTGTTTGAAAGATGCCCCCACAAATAGGCAGACAGATGAATAAGTCCAAGGGAGATATAAGGGTGAATAATGCAAAATTGAGCCAAGAAATAAGGAAAAATTATTCAGTCTATAATCTGCTGGTTAAAAATAATGCAAAAATGTTATCACTCTCCAACAGAAGTCTTAGAGGGGCCAGAATGAGGGGTGGGCAGGAAGAGTCCACTGCTACTTTGTTTTATTTGGAGAAGGGCACAGACAAACATCAACAGACATTCTGACAAAAGTGTTCAATTTTAAGAACATATGATAACAATTCAGAGTGACTGCAAGAGTCTGAATAGGATGCATACTTGTTGTTGTTAGGTGCCTTTTGAGTCGGTGTCCAACTCATAGCGACCCTACGTACAACAGGTGAAACACTGTTGTTGGTGTTTTTCCGCTATTCATAGGGTCTTCAATGGCGGATTGATTTTTAGGAGTGGGTTGCTGGGTCCCTCTTCCAAACCTACAGCACCTGGTAGTCCCAGGTGGTCTTCCATCCAAGGACTAACCAGGCCCGACCCTGCTTAGCTTCCGAGATCTGACAGGATTCGATGCCACAGTGCTACGGCTGCAGGCCAGGATGTACACATCTGAAAATAAAAGGAAATTTGATAAATCTTTAAAGAATGGAAAATAGAACAAGCAAGAAATGTGAACAGGATGCACAGTAAGACATCAGAAAAAACGTTAGGCCCACCAGGAATCACAGCAGCTGTGAATGGTAACATGCCCCTCGTCACACCAACACGTTCCTGTATGGAGTTTTAACAGCTAACTGGTGACTGTCAACACGTCACAGACCCGAGTGGTGGACTTGCACTCTCCTTCCACACACTAATTCTGCACAAGGAATCAGCCCTTCGGTACCTACCTAAAATTAGGCTTGCTTCTCTGATAGCTGTGTGTGTGGATTTGAGTCACTAAGTACCACGAGATACAAGAGGGTTCAGGTCGCAGTCCTGAAATTGCTAGATACTTTCATCTTTCTTTTTACTCTCTCCTTCCTTCCTTCCTTCCTTCCTTCCTTTTTCTTTATTTTTCTATTCTTTCTTTTCCTTCCTTCTTTCTTTCTTTTTCTCTTTCTCTTTCTTTTTCTTATTATTTCTTATTCTTTCTTCTTTCTTTCTTTTCCTTTTTCTTTCTTCGTTCTTTTCTTTCTTTTTCTTTTTATTATTCTTTCTTATTTCTTCTTTCTTTCTTTTCCTTTTTCTTTCTTTCTTTCTTTCTTTCTTTCTTTCTTCTCTTTCTCTTTTCTTTTTCCCTTTCCTTTCTTTTTTCTCTTTCCTTTTTTATAAATTACTATCCCTCTATTTTGTGCAATATTATAATTCTTATAGCAATAACATCCAAATGATTTCTTATCTCTATGAAGCCTGACGATCCTCAATTTCCAGAGTTGGCACAACAAATTTTGACTGAATTAGATAAAAAAAAAGTGAAGATGTGAGTGACATGGATGACTGTGGTGCTGGTCAATTGTCAGTGAGTTCTCACGATACAGATATCAATGAAGAAGAAATGGAGGTGCGAGCGGTGCTGGAAGGAAGGAAAAGTAGAAGAACGTAGAGAAGGACAAGAAAAAGAAGTGGAAGGAGAAGGAGGAGGTGATGAAGAATCTTCAACAGTGGACACTGAGAGGAATAAGAAAAAATATTCCTATAGGAAAAATTGGCTCAATTGGTCCAGGGTAGAAAGATCTAGATGCAGAAGAGTTTCTGCCATTAATAAGTTGACAAAAAAAAAAAAAAATCACCACATACCAAGGGTCCTGTAAAAATTTTGCATGATTGCTCATGTGTTTTTGACATTTGGCATTGCTTATTTTCTGAGGAAATACGGCAAGAAATTATTCTATGGACAAATGAAAAGCTTGAGAAAACTCATGTAAAATATAAACAGCATCAGCCAGAACTGAAGAACCTAGGCATCATCGAACTGCAAGCTTTTTGTTGTTGTTGTTAGGTGCCGTCGAGTCCGACTCATAGTGACCCTACGTACAGCAGATTGAAACACTTGCCGATTCTGTGCCAGGCAAATGATCTTATTTATGTTTAAGCCCATTGTTGCAGACACTGTGTCAATCCATCTGGTGGAGGGTTTTCCTCTTTTGCGTTGACCTGCCACTCTCCCAAACATGATGTCCTTCTCCAGGGATTGATCTCTCCTGACTACATGTCTGAAATATAAGCTTTTAGGGGATGCTTATATACAGCAGCACTTTCCAATCAGGAAATGAAGACTTACCCTCAAGCTTTGCTACAGATGGAATGGATAGAGATCTTTTTGGCTAGACCTCATGGCTGAAAAGAATGTTGGATTTACTTACAGCCTTCCTTTCAATAATTCTGAAACAAGGCAACAAAGGCGTCAAATGATCCTACAGCACCTACAGGTTGGTGTTTTGTGAAGCTTGTTGAGAATTTTCAGAGCAACTGCATATTAGGAGGATAGGTCATAGTTGACAAAATACTTGTTTTTATTGGTGGTCATTGTCATTTCAGAATATTTATGCCCAAGAAACCCAACAAATATGGGATAAAAGTTTTAGCAGATGCAAAAACTGGCTATCATTTAAACACTTTATATTGTGGAAAAGACTTTGATGACAAAGGTTTTAAACAACACCAAGGCTCTGCAAACTGACTCAATCAATGCTTTGTTTAGCCAAACCAATTTATAATTTGAATTGTAACACAACTGGAGGCAGTTGGTGTAGCGCAACTGAACTGGGAAAAGAGTTGCCAAAGTAAAAGCTAACTTACCTAGGCATTATGTGGCAGAATAAGAAAGAAATCTCTCCTAAGTTTTTACTTAGGATTCTACCTATAAATTCTTCATTAGATGGGTGTCATGTTGATACAGTATTGTTTTCGCATGTCTCCAAAAACTCAAAAGCTGTCACAGTAGTGTCATTGAGGCCTCAGCATTTCAGTACTGAAGAAGGAGCCAGTAAACCTGAAATGATAGCTTTGTATAATAAAATAAATCCAGGATTAGATATTCTAGGTCAAAGGTGTGAAAATGACTGTGTTGGTCACAGATCCTATAGCTGGCCAATGGCCATATATATATATATTTAAAATAGTAGATAGCAGTAAATTCTGACATTATATATGAAAGTTTAGGTAGAAGACAGTTACCATGATTGGACTTTATGAAACTATTAGGGTGAGAATTAATTCCTCTTAAATTAACTAAGTATATAATGAAAGAATTCCTATCTAAATATGAATTTTGATTAAGGGTATTTTAGGATCTGAAATGCCCGATTTACCTCAAGAAAATCAAGCAGAGCCAGCAAAAAGAAAACATTATCTCTGCCCATCAAATCTTGGTAGGGAAACATCAGCCTGTCTGTCTGCTTATTCCAAAATTCTGATCAGAAACTAATACTAACTTTGAAAGTTAATATTTTCTATTTTGTCTTTTATTTCAATCCATAACTGAATAAAGCTTCAGTTAAAATATCAAGAAGTGATTTTCATTTTAAGTACCAAAGATATTTTGAATTATTGTCCATTTAATAAATTATAATATGAGAGTTTTAATTTTTATAAAATGTTAATAAATATATATTTTAGAACCAAAACAAAGTATTTTAAAGAAGGTTTAAGGACTTGTGGTCTGAATCTAATAGACTAATTACCAGCAGAATCATAAATATCAATAATGTCTGCAGGATTTTGATAGCCTTTAGAGTCTTATTAAGTAATATTCAATCCAATAGTGTTCAAATGATAATAAAGAAAATTGAAATAACTGGTAAAAAGTAGTCAATGGATGACAATTCTCAGTTGATTCATATGTTGAAATGATTACACAGAATGTTTAATTCTGCTATCACAAATATGTTCCATGAAATAAGGACAAACACTCTTGAAACAAATGCAAAGGTAAAATTCTCAGCAGAAGGTGGAGTTGTAGTTCAGTGGTAGATTGCCTACCCAACATGCATAAGGCCCCAGGTTTGTTTCCCAGCACTGAAAAAAAATCTCAGCAGAGAAATAGAAGCCATGAAAAATAACCAAATGTGTGTGGAGGGTTAGGGTAGGAAAATGATGAAGACAGAGGGAAGAATAAGTAAACTTGAAGGCCAGTAGAAATTATTCAATATGAACACAGAAAAAATTATTGAAAAAAAAAAAAGAACAGAGCTAAAGAACCTGTGGAATAATATCAAGAGATGTAAACTGTGTCATTGGAATCCCAGAAAAAGAGGTGTAATGTTTGGCATGGTATTTGAAAAAATAGTGGCTGAAACTTCCCAAAGGAGGCAAACAATATAAATGTACAGATTTGAGAAGTTCTGTGAACTTCAAAAAGTTTAAGCTCAAAGGAAACCAAGCTTATGTATATCATACTCAAACTGCTGAGAACCACAGATAAACATCTTGAAATCTTCATGAAAAAAAAAAAGACATTGCATACAGAGGAACCACCTGCACCTTTCTGAACTGCACATTTCTCATCAGAATCAATGGAGGACAGAGACAGTGGAGCAACGTTGTTAAAGGGCCCAAAGAAAAGAACTATCAGCTCAGAATTTTACCTTCAGCAAAATCACCCCTCATGAATGAGAGGAAGACAAAGACACGTTCAGATGAAGGAACACTAAGGGAATTAGTTTCCAGTAGATCTGCTCCAAAAGAAATCTTAAGCAGAAGAGAACCAATCTCAGAGCACTACTTGGAAACCTAAGAATGAAGAAAGAGCAATAGAAATGGTAAGTGCCTGGCTACATACAAATTCTAGTATTATCCATGGAGTTTTCAATGCATGTAGATGTAAAATATGTGACAAGTACAATGAAAGACAATGAAGAATCCTGTACAGTTATAAACTTTCTATCTACTTCACTTGCCCTGTAAAATACTAATTCTAAGTAGATGAAGTGTTTTAAGCATTCATGACTTTTCTGCCTTGCATTGAACAGAACATATCTTTTTCTTTCAAACTTAGTTACTCTACCACTCTGTAGCATATAGGACAACAGAGGTGTCAGTCATGGCTCAGATATCTACCTGTTGCTATTGTTAAGCCAATATTTCCATTTTCTTGGTTGAAGATTTCCAGTTTACTTACTTGTTATTTTGTGTTGTTAGGTGCCGTCGAGTCGGTATCCGACTCATAGCGACCCTCATAGAGTTTTCAATGGCTGACTGTTTCGGGATTGCCTTGGGAGTGGATTGCCAGGACCTTCTCCCATTTTTGCGGTGCTGGGAATTGAACTCGGGACCTCAGAGACTGCAGTGCAGCGCTCTACCCACTGAGCTAAATCTGGGATGAGCCCCCAGGCTTGGTCTAGGGGTATGATTCTCACTTACTTAATTAACATATAATAACGTAATTCTAGGTACCAAACACTATCTGTGGGTTTGATGGAACAAAAATAAATGAGAAATCATCACTGTCAAGCTGGGCAGTGTGGCACATGCCTGTCATCTCAGTGACTTGGGAGGCTGAGGCAGGAGGATTGGGAGTTTGAGGTCAGAGGCAGCCTGTGCAACTTAGTGATACTCTGTCTCAAAATTTAAATAGAAGAGGGAGGGAGGTATGGGTGCAGCTCAGTGGTAGAGCATTCGTCTAGCATGTATGAAGCCCTGGGTTCAATCTTCTACCCCCATTATGGCCAAAAAAGTTATCATCTCATCAGGACTTGCAGATGAATACAAGAACAATTGTACAGAGTATGATAAGGGCTGTATGTTATGAGGAAACACAGCTACTCTTGGGCATAACAAGTTGGGAATGTCTTCGACTCTATTTACATGAGCCAGAAGACTTAGAGACATGCTGCTGTATTAGTTTGTTTTCTATTGCTATAACAGAATACCTGAGGCTGGATAACTTAGAAATAATAGAAGTTTATTCAGCTCACTGTTCTGCAGGTTGGGAGATCTAAGTTTGAGAGGACGCATCTACTGAGTCACTTTTTGCTGGCCATCAGAGCTCCTCTGCAGAGTTTTGCTGTGGTGCAGAGCATTGCATGGCCACAGGGCACAAACAAGTGACAGAACCAAATTTGCTTTCGTAACAGATCTACTCTTCAGTTGAGACATTAACCCACTACTCCATTGGTCCCATAATCCATTCCTGGAGATGAGCCCTCAAGACTTAATCTTCTCTTAAAGGTCCCACTTGTTCTTACCTCTTAATACCTCACAATGGGGAATTAAAGTTCCACATGAGTTTTGCTGGAGGAAAGTGAAACCACAGTGGTTACCCTATTTGATAATTATTAATTACAATCAGAGGAAATTATCATTTGTAACGTCTCCATACCATAGACATTTTCCATGGACACTGTAGTTCCAAAATGGTATAAAAAGTGTACCATGGAGGGAGCATTGCTAGTTGTTGTTGTTAGGTGCCGGTCGAGTCGAGTCTGACTCATAGCGACCCTCATAGGGTTTTCAATGGCTGACTGTTTCGGGATTGCCTTGGGAGTGGGTTGCCATGTCCTTCTCCCATTTTACGGTTCTGAGAATCGAACTCAGGACCTCAGAGACTGCAGAGCAGCACTCTGCCAACTGAACTAAATCCCAACCCGAGCATTGCTAGAAGAGAGCTTAATCAGTCCAATTGTTTTTTTGGGGGGAGTGCTTACTGTATGCTCAATGTAATTGTGATAGGAGAGGGTCAAGAAATGTTCCCCAGATCTTCTCCATGTCAGCCTTGTAGTCATATCCATGGAGGTCACCCTCCATGGGCATCCCACCCCATGAGCAATACCTGTCAACAGGAGTTGACATTGGAATTTAATCCACTTGCTCACTTGGCTACTGAAGGTCTCTATGTATAAGGAATCTAGGGGTCTTTGCTAATGTCTGTGCTTATTGTTGTTGTTGTTAGGTGCCATCAAGTCGAGTCCAACTTATAGCGACCCTCATAGGGTTTTCAATGGCTGACTGTTTCTCGGGATTGCCTTGGGAGTGGGTTGCCACGTCCTTCTCCCATTTTGCCATGCTGGGAATTGAATTTGGGACCTCAGAGATTGCAGAGCAGTGCTCTACCAACTGAGCTAAATCCCAGCCCATCTGTGCTTGGAGGGGAGGAAAACTTAGGACCCTATGGAGTGAATTGAAAAGATGGCTCCATTCTGGACCTGGCTATGAGTGAGTCATGGTCTCCAACTCTTGTGTCTTTATTCCTAAATTTAAATGTATCTTGGGAGAAAGATTCAATGTGCTTGTTCCCGAAAAGAGACAGTTGTGGGAGTCGGGCTTTATTTGATTGAGATGTTAATATACATATTTTTTTGTGACTACATTTGCTTCTGCCCTGTTTGTATTTATAGCCCTAGCTCCTGCCAAACTTCCTGGTGCATGATAAGGGCTCAGAGGATCTTGACTGGGTGGGTGACTAAATTCATAGGGAGCCAGAATCTTAAACTTACCTGCTTGGTTAAACAAAAATTCAGGTAGAATGAGGACCCAGCTACCAAGGGGCCAATGCCCAGGTGAGGAGGAAAGCTTTTAGATACAATTGCTACTTTGGAACTAATCATTCATTCATTCATTCACTCAACAAGTGATTATCTTATAGGCACTCTGATAGGTGCTAGGTGTGGGTACCTAGGGGTAGATAAGGAGCATGGTCCCTCCCCCGCCACAGAACTTTGTTGAGTGACAGAGACATACCTTGGACAAATAAATACCTTCACTATAAACTGTGATGGATATTAGGAGGGAAAGTGCAGGAAGGACTTAGTTTAGATTGAGCTTAAGGACTGAAGGGTGAAGAGATGGGGCATAGCTTTCTATCAATTGCCCTGTAGATGGCCAAGGTGCTCTGCCTTGATGTAAATCCCTGGTGGGAGGACCCAGAGCCCTGTGACTGCCATGCACACTGTGTTAGAGGCCCTGGCTCTTGCAGCCAGCTGCTTTCCTCCCAGTATGTATGGCATGGTACCTAGCACGCAGCACAGCATCCTCTGGGGTACCTTCTACCACCACCAAATTCTAGCTACTGAGACATTGGTCCCAAAGAGGCAACAAACTAAATATTTAAGAAACTCTAGAATTAAAATTGATGCTCAGACCCAGAGGAATCCTCTTCTGTGTAGTTATAAAATTAGCATAATTTCCACTTCATAAAATTATGTCCTTATATTTATTGGTTTCCACTCTTTTCTGGCCATATTTATAGATGGCTTAACTCAACCAGAGCTCTCAGAGCTTTGGTTTTTATATATCTCATAAAAATTAGTGACTTTATTCTATTCTTTAAAAGCCTTTAATTTCTCTTCTCTTCTTAATGAAGTAATGGGCCAGATTCCAAATCCTGATAAGACTCTGGAATTCTCATTCTATTAGGTTAGATTTATTTTTTGAGCATTCTTTCTTAATTTCTTTCTCTTTCTTAATCTCTCTCTTTCTCAATCTTTCTCTTTCCCCTCTCTATGAAAAATAGGGTTTGAAGTCTAAAAGACTCTAAAACTGAACCCTAAAAAAATGAGAACATGTCTTCTTTTTATTAATATACCCCATATATTCTACTTATCTGCAGGATATGACAACACGAACATTTAGAGATTTCTACCAATAAAGAAACAATAAGAAACAAAATGTTTAATGACCCCAACTAGAGACAGAATCTCCCCATCCTTCAAATCCATATGGCAATAGCAAAACAACACAACCAAAAGGAAGAGATGGAGGTAGATGGAAAGTGGTGGGGTTTGAAAATTATGTCCCAGCGACCACTGTAACAGAGTCAAGTGAAAATCATGGGATGCCAAGTTGTTAGGGAACAGGATGGTCACATGGTCTCAGAGCTTCACTCCCCATGTTACTTATTAATTACACCAGGCAGTTTTTCCTGTCAGTGGAGAGGTCTGCATGATGTCTAGCCATCAGTCAAGATCATGGTCATTGCAGATGCTGACATCATGGGCTGCCTGCTCTGATGCACAGGGAAGGGCACAGCATCAAATATTCAGCACTCTGTATTTAACCTGAGGCTCACAACAAGGATACAAATTGCTTATCCTGAGTTTAACAACAAGGATGCAAACCAGACTGTAGGACTGTCTACTGAGAGACTGGCTCAAAAAATATGTTAACAACAAACAAGACTAAAAACACAGGAAAAGGATCTGTTCTAGGTGAAAGATTAGAGAAATATAATGATCAGATGCATTGCATGATCCTTTAGGGTCTTCCATAAGTGGGAAGTGGAATATAGACATATATTCAAGACTATTATTTACTTTTTGTCCTTATTCACCTTTTTGGGTGCGATAAATTCAAGTTATGTAGGAAAATATCCCTTTCCCTAGAAGAAACATGTTGAGATGATTTACTTTCAAATGATTCAGTGATTTAGCAGGAGGGAGACAGAGAGAGAGGCAGTAAGAGTGGGGAGAAAGCAAATGTAGGAACATGTTAACAATCAGTGAATTGGGGACAAGGGTTTACAAGCATTTATTATAATCTTTGACTTTTTCTGTAGGTTTGAAGTTTTTCAAACTTTTGCTGAAAAGAAAAATCCACATAGCAATCTACCTATCTAAAACACTTTTTTGGGAATTTTATCCTTATACCCCAAGTATTTGTGTGTTCTACTGTCCCTACTTTTTGGGATATTGGCTTTTCAAGGATGAGATTCTACTTTCTACATTCTAGAGGCACCCACTACAGCTGGTGCATGGATGTTTTGTCACATAATGTACATTCAGTAAGCACCACTCAGGAGCACTGAGTGCTAATACCTTACATGTTGGATAGAGGAGTGTACTTCACTCTTCCTGGGGCAATAAAGTAGGCTGCTGACCACTGAAAAGAGCTGGGTATTTTAACCTTTGTGGGTCATGAAGAGGTTGGGACTGTTTCCATCTTGACAGCTCCACATTTAGGATGCTGGACTTGGCCTTGAAGGCCCGGACATCCATTTACACAGGATGATGGGAATTTTTCTTTTTTTGTGTCTTGTGTGAGGGTGAGGCACAGACCACTCGAGTACCTTGGTAATAAGGCTTTGATAACAGAAAAGGGTTATCAGAGAAGGTGTCATTTGAAGCAAAGCTTCAAAGTGTTCACCAGGTTATTTTGTTAAGGATGTAAGGCACAACAGCAGGAAGAAAATGCACATGGAAGTTGGAGCAATCATTTTATCCAGAATCGTATATTTATTCTAGGTTCAGGAACATTGCACACTCTTCTCACTTTCTTTTGGTTTGGGAAGCATTCATTTCTCTTCTAAAGGGTGAGAATGAGGAGGAGCTCTAAACCTTCCCTTCAGATCCCAACAAAGCTTTGGGGCCATTTACCTCCTTTCTCTTGAGCACCTTATCATTTTTTCATGTGTGTCTCTGAACCCATCCTGGATGGTGAAGAAGGTGTATAAAGTGTTTTCAGTGAAAGGTTGGGTTTATTGGGGAAGAGCAGTGCAGGGCAGGAAGAGGGGAGGATGTGATTTTGTGCAATGGGGATATTCCTTTCACTGCACATGGGAGAGCCATGAGGGTGTCCTTGTTGGAGAGGGGGCTGTCCCGGTGGAGTCGCTCATGCTGACGTGTGCCCCTCCCTGCTTCTTCTCACAACATGGTCCTCTCTCAAGGCCCCTAGTTCACTGTACTCTTCTGGAAGTGCCTGTGCTGCCCATCTCACAAGGATGAGTTTCATCCACGGAGGATGAGTTCTTAAGTCTTGAGACTCTCTGGAGTCTTGAGACTCTCTGGAGTCTTGAGTTCTGAGTGCTTCTTGGATGGGCTGAAGGCTGCGGCAGATTCCTATTGCTGCCCAAACCCTAGGCAGGGGTGTCAGGGCTGCTCCCAAGGATGAGCATGAGAGCAGATGCCCCGCCTCTAGCTGAGTATTGCTCCCAGCCAGATGGGCAGCTGACCTCCTCCCTAGCTCACCTGTGAGCAGGTATACCTCGCCCAGGGGAGTGTTCTTTCTTCCTGGAGGTAACACAGTCAGTCTTATACATTGGAAGGAATATTTCTATCATGACACGACCTTGATCTTGATGTTGGCCCTTGCAAAGCAGCAACCTCTGGCACCATCATGGACAGGAGTTTCTGGAATCTTCCCAGGACTGGCTTCCATGACAAGTCCCTCCTTGCTGGCTGTGAATGAGGCTTTCTGTCACACAGGGAGGGGGATACTGCTCTGATCACATGGTTTTACCTCCAAACCTTCCCCAAAGATTGGAGCTATGGCTGTGGGGACATAATAGAGCCCATAGCCCATGCTGAATCCTATGGGCTCTCTTCCTTGTGCTTTCCGGACTTTTCTGGTTCTACACTGGGGTATGGAAAGAGTCTCCCCTCCCAACCTCTGCATGGACTGAGTGGGGTGGGGCAGACAGGGGTTCATTCCATGGGGCTCACAGATTTCACCTTCATCCTGGTCCTATTGGGTACTGATGATGGACTTATCTGAATATTTGTTGTTGTTGTTGTTGTTAGGTGCCGTCGAGTCGGTATCCGACTCATAGCGACCCTCATAGGGTTTTCAATGGCTGACTGTTTTGCGATTGCCTTGGGAGTGGATTGCCAGGCCCTTTTCCCATTTTTGCGGTACTGGGAATTGAACTCGGGACCTTAGAGACTGCAGCGCAGCGCTCTACCCACTGAGCTAAATCCCAGCCCTGTATCTGAATATTTAGTTTCACTTTTTATTAATTTTTTGAAAAGAAACACATTTCCACTGTTCACAATTCAAAACACCATAAAGGATGTCCATCGAGATGCTTCGTGCCTGTTGGCCCTGTTCTGTCATTGACCCCTGGCTATCAGTGCCCCTCGTCCACTCTCTTCTGCCCACTCCGCCCAGGAAGCTGCCCCATGGGGTGCCCCTGCCACACTTGCTTCTGAGCCTCATTTAGCCAAGGGAGACACTGGCAGGACTCGGGCAGGGAGCTGGGAGCGGAGGGCCCAGGAGGCCTAGAGCTTCCTCCCCCTCCTCTTCCCTGCCTCACCAGGTAGGGGTTGGGTGCTTTGCCCCCATGTCCCAGACCTAGGTCTAGGGTGGCCTCCCTCTGTGGATCTTCTCATGGAACACTCCTCAGGCAGGGGTGAGGATGGAAAGAGCTCACAGAGGAGCTAAATGAACAGAGACAAAGTGCAAAACAGGGAGCCTCAGTAGAGGTCAAGGGCAGGGAAGAAAGCCTCAGGCTCCCGTGTCCCCCGGCTCTCTGGAGTGAGCAGGAAGGGCGGGAGCAGCTGGGAGGTCAGCCCAGCCCCAGCGCGTCCTGAAGGCGTGTGGGCTGGTGCCCAGAGCAGCCTGCAGGGACCTGCCACACCGAGGAGGAAATCTGGCTGGGTTTGGATGTTCTAGAATCTTCCTTCTTAAGTAGCCAATGAGGATCCAGAGCGGGAAGCAGGCTGAGGAGATGGTGGAGAGGAGGGGTTGGGAGTGGGGATGGGGACTGGGGGAAAGGGAGGGGAGCAGGGGTAGAGGAAGGGGTGGCAGGAGGCTGGTGGACTCACCACCCATGGGGCTCCGTATGAGCCATGGCATGCGGCGTGATGCAGGAAATCCGGGAGGGTGGTGCCACGTTAAGGCCTGAATTGGGAGCTGAGCCTGCAGCCCTGTTAACTCCATGATGGAAGCCCTCTTCTCACCCAGTGGGACGCATCCCCCGGGTCAGGGGGAATTGACCACGTGCACTGGCCACGGACCTGGGGAGCCTGGACATACGGCAAAACCGGTTTCCCCCTTCTTTTTCTGGGCTGTCTTTCTCCTCCCGAAGCCTGCGTTTGGAGACTCTTGTGGGCTTGGGCAAGGTAACTGAGTGGTCTGGGCTGTGCCTTCCTCCCGGTGTAGAGGCCAAGGACCAAGGCCCCGGGGACTCCAGGTGTCATTAGGAAGGCAAATTCTGTCTGATGACCTCCTGGTTGATGCTCTGGTCCTGGTTGACTGAAGGGGAGGGAGTCAGGACTCAGGGAGGCCACCCAGCTCTCCCAAAGTCACACAGCGCCCCAAGGCCAGGGAGGCCAGTGAGTTGGACTGGAGGAGGGCATGGAGGTGGTCAGCTCTGTGGGCTACGGCACAAGAAGGTCCGTAACCCAGAAGGAAAGCAGTGTCCCCCTCCCTGTGTGACAGAAAGCCTCACTCACAGCCAGCAAGGAGGGACTTGTCATGGAAGGCAGTCCTGGGAAGGTTCCAGAAGCTCTTGTCCATGATGGTGCCACAGGTTGCTGTGGCGAGGCTCAGTGGAGACGCGGGCTCTGCAGTAAGGTGGGTGCAGGGTGGGCACCCCTGGGGTGGCAGGGGCGAGGGAGGGGAGAAGAGGACACTCGGCAGGGCCTGGGGTGGCTCCTTCTGAGGACGAGAGGGCCCTGGCCCCACCCTTCCCCTCTGACCCAGAGGGCACCAGGGACCCCAGGACACACCGGGGGCCAGTGGAGTTGTGGAAGAAGCAGCTTTGCACTGGGTCTTTAAAATGAGAACTGGTTTTTCTAGCCCAGGCCCTGCCAACTTCACCACCTGCTGCCATCTGACCTCACTGTCCTGGAGCAAAATTTAATCTGAGGCCCCTAAAGCCTTTTGAACCTGTTCCACTTTCCACTCACTCGCAGGGGCTGAATAATTCAGGCAGACATCACCAGTTCCATTTTCCTTCCAAGGTAAGAAAGGAGGGAAAGAAGATGACTGTTCCGGAAACAAGCGGGAGACTATCTCAGAAGGAGGCAGAAATGAGCCAACAAGGTACAAATAAGTCGACAAGAGCGGGAAACCCCACCCTTGGCCACCGTGAAGTGGGGCCAATGAGGGCTCCCTCTGTCCTCCTTCTTGGCTGCATTGTTCTTTGAGCCTTAGCCACTTTTCATCTTATTTTTTGTTTTTTGATTGACACATGTATTTGTACATGTATATGAAGGGCAAGGGCATGTTTTGATTCATGTGTACATTGGGTAGTGACTGACTCAGGGAAATTAGTATACCATTGCCTTAAAGTTTCATCATTACTTTATTGGGTATGTTAAAAATCCTGTCTTCTGCTTTCTTTTCTTTTCTTTTTTCTTTTTTTTTTTTTTTTTGCGGTACTGGGGGTTGAACCCAGGGCCTCGCGCCTGCACGCTCTACAAGTGCTGGACCACTGAGCTGCACCCCCAGCCCATTTTTTTACTTTTTTGAGACAGGGTCTTGCTAAATTATGCAGACTGCCTCTGGTCTCGAACTTGCGATCCTCCTGCCTCCGCCTCCTGAGCCGCTGGGATTACAGGCGTGCGCCACCGCGCCTGGCCTGTCTTCTGTTTTGAGATAGATAATGTGTTATTATAAGTCATTCATTTTCTTCCGTTCCCTCCCTCCCTCCCTTCCTCCTTCCTTCCCTCCCTCCCTCCTCCCTTCTTTCCTTCCTCCCTTCTTCCTTCCTTCCTTCCTTCCTTTCTCTCTCTCTCCCCCTTTCTCTCTCTCTCTCTTCTCTCTCTCTCCCTCTCTCTCTTCTTTCTTCTAGAAGCTGAGGCTGGACCTCAAGGCCTTGGGCATGCTAGGCAAGCACTCTACCACTGGGCTACAACTCCAGCCCCCATATTATAATTTCTTGCAACGTTTTGCATGTGGAGAAAATCTACTTTGTCATGAAGGTGAGCAGCAAGAGCGGTTGCTCCCTGCACTTAGAAAGTCAAGCTCTGTGGGGGCAAGGCGGGAGGGGCCTGGAGAGGGTGGGGCTTGGGCAGGGGGGCAAGCTTCTAAAGGCAGTTGCCTGCAAGCCGCTCCCTTTGGGCTGGGGTTAGAGACCCTTCCTTTTAGAGTTATGGCGCAGCCCTCCTCTCCAGAACCCTGGCACACAGGTACAGGCTGTGGCTGTCCTTGTGCCCAAGTTCCTCCAAACCTGCAAAGAGTGGAGGGGAGAGACATACTTTTATCTTCACCTCTTTTCTACAATTCAAGAAATAATTATTGAGGCCTTTTTGTTGTTGTTGTTGTTGTTAGGTGCTGTCGAGTTGTACCCGACTCATAGTGACCCTCATAGGGGTTTCAATGGGCTGACTGTTTCGGGATTGCCTTGGGAGTGGGTTGCCATGTCCTTCTCCCATTTTTGCGGTGCTGGGAATTGAACTCGGGACCTCAGAGACTTCAGAGAGGCGCCCTACCAACTGAGCTAAATCCTAGCCCAAGGCCTTTTTAAAACCCCTTAATTCTCTTGTCTGTGTAGAGATTGAAATTTGTTAACCGATCATTATTGTCTTTTTTTTCCCCTTTAATTAAAAGGTCTGAGTTAGAGGAGAGTGTGGATAGGGTCCCTGCCATGCGCCCAGGCAGCCCCCAGTTGCTGCTGCTCCCTGGCCTGCAGGTGGGCGCTCAGAGCAGAGCCCACGAGGGGTGAGTGACAGCCTGGGGACTTGGGGGGCTTGAAAGAAAAGCTAATTCTCTTACGCAAAACGCAAAGTAGGGCTGAAACAATTAAATCCGATTCCCACCCCAAAACCAACTCCCTATAGGCTGCCCATCCATGTCCTCCACCCCCTCGGGAGAGTCCCTCTTTGTGGCCCTGGTGCACGGCAGCTTTCTCTAGCATCTTCCATCAGCCAAGGCAGTGTGGTGGCCTCCCAGCGGCTCTGCAACCCCACTAGGGCTGCGCTGCTTTTCTGCCCTTCCCTCTTGTCATTCAGACACCTTTTTGCGCTGTCACAGATGGTGCGTAATTAAAACGCCCGAGGGTCCTTTCTTCTCCCCGTTGCTTGTGTCTTAGTTAATGGCCCGTGTTCTGTTCTGTCCAAGGTTGGCTGGGGCTGGGGAGCACAGCCCGGCCACCTGGAGGTTATTTTTAAAATCGTATCTGCACAGTCCAAGTTTAATTTATAACCTTGTGGGATTCCTATTTACCACTCACTGAGCTCCCACAGTGGACACAGCTCCATGCAAATGTGGGTATTCGTTGGAACTGTGTTAACTGGGAGGCATTCAACTGTTTACCTACAAAAGCAGCTACTCCAGGTTGTTGTTGTTGTTGTTAGGTACTGTTGAGTCGTATGCGACTCATAGCGACCCTCATAGGGTTTTCAATGGCATATTATTTCGGGATTGCCTTGGGAGTGGGTTGCCACACCCTTCTCCCATTTTTGCGGTGCTGGGAATAGAACTCGGGACCTCAGAGACTGCAGAGCGGTGCTCTACCAACTGAGCTAAATCCCAGCCCCACGCTACTCCAGATAGAGCAACCTAATGCCTGATTTTGCTCCATCCTCACACTGACTCTGTGGGAGATGATCATTTTAGCCACACTTGATGGTTTAGCGAGATGAAGGTGTTCGTTAAGGTCACACAGTCAGCAGGCCAGCAGAGGCAGCCGCTAATGTGGTTGGCACCATGCTCTGGTCTCAGACCCTCTCCTGGGTACTTCAAAAGGCTGGAATTGTGACCTAGTACATTTCCCTAGGATGTAGCCCTGTGCAGAGGGACAGGTTAGTGTCCCAGCGACCAGGAAGGTGGCCATATAGCATTTAGTGGGTGGGCCAGAGGCGCTAAGCATCTCACAAAGCGTAGGACATCCTGAATGGGGAGGACCATGTGCTCGCCAGTGCCTGGTGCTTCCTCTCCACAAACCCAGACTGTGTGCATTGCTGACTATAGAAACCAATTGTACAGAGCCTCCCCTGAGCTGCCAACAGGGGTGGGAGGCTATTTCCGGGGACTGCTGACAGGTTGTCTGACCAGCCCATTTGAGGGTGGGCTGCTTCCGCTGGGCTCAGGACTGACTCCTGGGGCCATGATTCTGCCGTGTGCCCACATCCCCCAGGTGGAGGCCACCCAGCCACGGGAGGAAGCGGCTCACACTGGGCTGATTTCTGGGAAAGCTGACATCACACACACACACACACACACACACACACACACACACACACACACACACAGAGAAACCATTACCCATGAACCTGGGAGCAGAGGTGGCCGCCTTCTGTCTACCATGCAGTCTGGGTGGCTGAGAAGGCCAGTTTGCCCAGACAGAGTGCGGCTGATCATCAGACCCGCAGGGTCTCTTAGGGCCTCTGGTCCAAGTCCAGCCTGTCCCGGGGCCACCTGCCTTCCTGTCCTTAGCTCCACCAGGCAGCCTTCTCCTGCAGTCTTCTCCTCCGTGTCTTAGGGGAAGCCAGCTGGGAATGTTGGCTGTGTCATGGAACCAGAGCCGGCCCAGGCACGCAGACCCTGTGGGCTCTGCTGCTGCTCACACGTGAGGAGAGGCAGAGAATGAGCCCCTCCTTTAGAAAACGAGGCTGAGCTCAATGCAAAGTAAAGCTGCTCATTTCCATGTGACTCCACGGGAGATGAATGTTTTGTTTTGTTTTTCCCCCTGGAACTGGGGGTTGAACCCAGGGCCTTGCACCTGCATGCTCTGCAAGTGCTGGACCACTGAGCTGCACCCTCAGCCCATTTTCTTACTTTTTGAGACAGGGTCTCACTAAGTAATGCAGACTGCCTCTGGTCTCGAACTTGCGATCCTCCTGCCTCCACCTCCAGAGCTTCTGGGATTATAGGCATGCGCCACCACGCCCAGCAGCAGATGAATGGTTTTATGGTAGAAAAAAGTAGCTGTCCTTTTTCAAGGTCCACTTGTCATAGTTAAAAAGACAAGTTGCTTGTGAAACCGGAAGCTGTTATTAATTAAAGACTGTTATTAAAGCTGTTATGAATGAAAGAATTAAAAATTAATTAATTATTAATTAATTAAAATTTCAAAATGAAAGATTTTCTGGTTTCCTAACTTAAAAGAAATTGTTTTTCTTGTGATCCTACTTTGAAATTGGCCTTGCCATTTGTCTTCAAACTTAACCAACATCCACTTAGTTATTGTGCGGCAAATTTTAATAAAATGGAGCTGCGTTATCATAATTCAAGTACGTTTTGAAATAAGAGCCTGGGTCTTTTCTCCATCCAATACCTATTATGTATGACTGCTTTTCATCCTGGGTATTTTTCATGGGTAATAAGAGCAGCTATTTTCCTTATAGTTGAATTGTCACAGCTACACTCTTCCAGCTTAATTGTCTTCAAGGTTTTATCTTTGTAAAAGTTGCTGAACTACGTGGATATAATATTTTTAGCATCAGCTGATAGAATTATACTGGAAAAAAGTTCTAGCCTTCCAAGCTGAAAAGAATCGTGACCGCATCAGACATCCACGCTGCTCTTATTTCGATAATTCTTAGTACCAGACCCCACCGTCATGAGAAAATAATGCGCGGAATCCATGAAGAGAAAAGGGATTGTGTCTACGACACAATGAGGGTCAGGTACTCAACGCATCACAGAAGTGGTTAGGGAAAGTCTTTGAGATAAGAGAGTCTGCCAAAACTTTCTCCCCAGAGTTACTTTCAAGGTGAGTCATCAATATTCTAGAGAACTCTGTGGGTTTTGGAAGTGTATGGAGGCCTGGGCTAAGGGCAGGCCTCTGTCTGAATTATTCATATGTGGATGCACTTCATTTGTTTATTTTTATTTATTCCTCTGGGGGCCGAGGGAACTCCTTTGGAACAGAGCTGTGGGCCAAAGGCTCATGTTGGCAGTGTGTGTGTGTGTGTGTGTGTGTGTGTGTGTGTGTGTGTGTTTGAGAGGGAGAGAGACACAGAGAGACGGAGAGAGTGAGAGAGAGAGAGAGAAAGAGGGAGGGAGAGAGACAGAGAGAGAGAGAGAGAGGGAGAGAGAGGGGGGAGAGACAGAGAGAGATGGAGAGAGGGAGAGAGAGAGAGAGGGAGAGAGACAGAGAGACATAGAGGCAGAGACGGAGAG
>VMDO01025124.1:0-28696 GCA_007922755.1 Pedetes capensis | reverse complement strand
TGGGATTTAGCTCGGTTGGTAGAGCGCTGCGCTGCAGTCTCTGAGGTCCAGAGTTCAATTCCCAGCACTGCAAAAAATGGGAGAAGGACCTGGCAATCCACTCCCAAGGCAATCCCGAAACAGTCAGCCATTGAAAACCCTATGAGGGTTGCTATGAGTTGGATACCAACTCGATGGCACCTAACAACAACAACAACAACAATTGGTACATGAAATGCCTTCAGCATCAAGTAAAGAAAAAAAATCCCAAGAGGACAGAGGGAAAGTTTGTTTGCTCAGAGTGTTTGGCTTATGAAGTATTAATCCACTGAAGGAAGCTCTGAGTCACCTGCATGTTTTACAATCTCAGAAGAACATGAGCAAATCCCTATGGCCAGAAAAGGCTTTAAGCTGAGAATGGTCCAAAGATTTCACTTGCTCATACTTGCTCTGTGGTATACTGAAAAAATGTACTCTGTTGGGTATGTTAGTTTTGTTTTGTATCATTTACAATAATATGGCTGTATTTGCTTGCTTTCCACAAAGATTTTCCACAGTAAGCTCTCATATGTGAATGCTGTCTGTATTAGTCAGCCTTCTGTTATGGTGACAAAATATCTGAGAAAATCAACTTAAAGGAGGTAAGATTTATTTTGGCTTACAGATTTAGAGGGTTCAGTCCATGGTCACTTGGCAGAATCATTCCTGTGCCTGAGGTGAAGCAGAACATCATGGTAAGGGGTACATGGTGTAGCAAAACTATTTAACTCATGGCAGCCAGGAAGCAAAGAGAAAGAGACAGGAAGGGTCCAGGGACAAAATATACTTTTCAATAGCACATCTACAGTGGCCTACTTCCTCTAACCATGCCCCATTTCCTAAAGTCTCTACCACTTCCCAATAGCCCTTTAAACTAAAACTCCATTAATGGGTTAATCCACTGATGAGATTAAAGCCCCCATGATCTAATCACCTCCTAAAGTCCCAAAGTCTGAACATCAGTGCATTGGGAACCTAGCCTTCAACACATGAGATTTTTGGGGACACTTCAGATCCAAACCATAGCACCATCTAAATTATTTTTCTCCTGGCTTACATGTTCTCCAAGATGCTCATTCTGACTCAGTCTTCTGAAGCAAAGGCACACATGTCCTTCAGTATCTATTGTATCTTCACCCTGGAGTATTCGGAGACACAAAGACTGCCTCCCATACTCTATATTTTGAGGCATAGGTGGCATGAGGGCAGGGGTCATCCAGCAGAGCAGGACTCAGCAGAGCAGGAAGGTGAGAGTTCAGATAACAAAGTTAACACAGAGAATAGGTAAGAAGTTTGACAAAGGAGTTAGACAAAGTTAGAAGACACCAGCAGTTCTTAAAGAAAAGATGGAGAGGAGTCCCAAATGAAGAATGGGATAGAATCTGGAGAACAATGACCATGGGTAATTTTTCTCGTGCCTCCATTTTATTGTCTGTAAAGCCATTAGATTAATCAATGTATGGGCTGAGTTGTGTCCTCCTACAAGATGTGTTGAAGTCCTAGAAGTCCTAACTACCAGCACCTCAAAATCTGATCTTTTATGGAAATAAGGTCATTGTAGATGTAATTAGTTAAGATGAGGTCACACACAGTAAAGTGAGCCCTTAATGCAGTATGACTGATATCTTTTTAAGAAGAGGGGAGAGATGGACAAGGAGAATTCCATGTGAAGATGCATGCAGAGATCAGAATCATGTACCTGCAAGCCAAGGTGTTGGGAAGAAACTCAGGGCCCTCTGCGTTGTGTAAGGAGGAATGGATGCCCCAAAGCTTGCACCCTGTGAGAGACTGAAGCTGGGGAACAGAGCGTCACACACAGGATTAGAAAACAACTGAGGTTTATTTTTAAGGACAAGGAGGGGATAGGAGATTAGGATAGGGAAAGGCGATGGGAAGAGGAAGGCGCTCAGTTGTTATCCCTGCCGCTGGGGCAGGGACTCCCGGATGTTGTTGCTTGTCTGGTCCACAGTCTTCACTGCTTCGGAGACCCTAAGCTTGACTCTCAGAGGCCTGCCTCTTGGAGTCTTGCCTCTTGAAGCACTCAGTCTGATGATAGAAGATCTGATGAAGAGGAAGAGGTCCGATGGATACAGCCAGGTGGATGTGAGGATGGAGGTAGGCTGGATCAGGGCTGAAGGTAGGCTAAGGGTAGGCTGAAGTCTAGGTGAAGCAGGCGAGTATAGGCCTCTGATCCTTAAGGGATCAGAGGACTAAGCAAGCTGTTCATAGGTGATGGTCGGAATGAGCTGTTGGGCTCTAGGGTCAGGGGTTTATATCCACTTAAGCCAACTGTCATCCAACAGTCATGGAATGACAGCTGGCCAATCAGGGGAGGGCTTGAGAGCAGTGTGTGGGCAAGGGCTTGACCAATGAAGAGGCCGATGGGACTCAGCCAATCAGGCCTCAAGAAACCTGATTTAGCAGGCGCCATCTTGAGAGACATGATGGGAGGGGGAAGGAATGAGGTACCTGGATATGGGGCAAAGGTGACCTGTCACCATCTTGCCCCATAGGGTTGAATGGGGGCAAGTGACCCGGATGAAGGGTAAGGGTCAATTGCCTTGGAGGACAGAGTTTGGTCCTCCAAAAGGACTAGATAGGCCCCTGGGATCCACCATATTTGGGTATCCTCTATCCCGTAGGAATTCCCAACACCAAGGGATGCCTTGGGCTACTAAAATCTGGAAGAGGCAAGAGAGGATCCTCCCTTAATTGTTTCAAACATAGTGTGATGATTTTGGACTTATAGTCTCCAGAACTGTGAAGGAATCAATTTCTGTTGTTTTAGGCCCTCTTGGTTTGTGATGCATTGTCACAGAGGCCCTAAGAAACTAGTATAGTCAACATCTAAGTTCTTGGTCCATGCTTACATTTTTTGTTTCTGATTTAGAAAGTATTTCGGATGTGCATTGAAGTTAAGTAACATCAGGCATGGGGCTGGGATTTAGCTCAGTGGATAGAGCGCTGCGCTGTAGTCTCTGAGGTCCCGAGTTCAATTCCCAGCACCGCAAAAATGGGAGAAGGATGTGGCAATCCACTCCCAAGGCAATCTCGAAATAGTCAGCCATTGAAAACCCTATGAGGGTTGCTATGAGTCGGATACCGACTCGACAGCACCTAACAACATCAGGCATATTTAATATCCAGTGAATTATAGATGGCTACATAAAGTAACCCAAGTAAATTTATGTTTATCATCAAATTTTCAATGCTCATTTTGGAGAAAGCTATGGCTTGCCTAATAAGATTCATGTAGAGAACCAATGTCTCCATCCAAGATGTTATGCTGGAAGATAAGATGACCTTTCAGGCTCCACAAAATTAGTACTTTTTCAAAATGATTACTGCTGGGGGAAAAAAAGGAGAGTAAAAATCTGTACAATATCTCAGGCTAAAGTAAAATAGGAAGCAAGAATGGGAGGAGCCTAAATCTGCAGTTCAGAAGAGGAAATCAGAGGAGGTAAGGGAAGAATAGTCTTTTTTTTTTGAGTCATTAATTTCACAAAGATCAAGTCTACAGACTTAAGTGAGAATGTATAATATAGGATATATGTGGATATAAACAGGAAAAAGATAAAGTCATTTTCTTTTATTCTGGTTCATCATAGTGGTTACTAATAATAATATAAGAGAAGCAATCTGTCATGATCCCTGAGCATTCCTGCATGTTTTTGCTGGATGTGCCAAGAATGCAAAGCCCCCACTTCTCTTTACCTGGGCCATTTCTCATAGATGTGTGTAAAGCATGTAACCTTGATAGAGTAGGCAATATATCTTCCTGGACAAAGACCAGGTTTGCTTACTACCTACTAAAAATGCTATGAATTTCCCAAGCTCCATGTTCCTTTACTCTGATGGAAACCCACCATATGCTCAGCATCTACTTGAGTTTTCATATGGTCCTTAAGGGTAAGGACCAATGCAAATATGCTGAAGGTCACATTACTTCATGTGTTCTAAGTAAAAGCTTTTATTCCTAAGATACTAGTCTTATGGGTTGGGATTTAACTTAGTTGGCAGAGCACTGCTCTGCAGTCTCCGAGGTCCTGAGTTTGATTCCCAGCACCGCAAAAATGGGAGAAGGACATGGCAATCCACTCCTGAGTCAATCCCGAAACATTGAAAACCCTATGAGGGTCGCTATGAGTCGGACATGACTTGATGACACCTGACAACAACAACTAGTCTTATGTCTTCCAACACCACCCATGAAACTATGACAAGCTAATTTGTTAGCATCCAAGTGGAGAAAAATCTTATGTGCTGATGTCAATAAGTTATCTTCACCTACTCTAACCAATAATAGTAATTTATTGTTGTTAGGTGTCATCAAGTTGGGTCCAACTCATAGTGACTCTCCGTACAACAAAAGGAAACACTACCCAACCTTGTGCCATGCCCAGCACTACATCAGTGCTTCTTTGCTATTCATAGGGTTTTTGATGGCTGATTATTTCTTGGCAGTGGGCTTCTAGGTCCTTTTCCTAAGCGTACAGTATTCCCAGCTGGTCTCCCATCCAAGTACTAAACAGACCCAACCCTGTTTAACTTCCAAGATCCTACAAGATTGGATGCCAGGGTGATAGGTAATAATAATTAAAAGATAAAAGTACCATTTATTGAGGGTTTATGATGTACTAGGCACTGCTCATGCACTTTACATAAATTATCTCATGTCATACTAACAAAACTTTTACTAAGTTAAATAATAAGTGTAAGACAATAGGTTAGAGGCAGCTTCTATGTGATGTGGTAAAACAAAGGAGTCGGAATAGGAAGGAATGGACTCTATTCCAAAGAGTGGAAGACTGGAAAAGCACAGAAATCACTAAAGAGGTTATAGGATGGTCCCAGAGTGCAGAATGAAGCTGAGGAGCAAGAGGGAGTGAGCAGAGCAAGTCTCCAGCCATGGCCCCAGAGAAGGATGAGAACTGGAAGCCTCACCCATAAAGGTAAGCGGTACAGCCCTGGCAGGCAGACTGGCAGTTCCACAGGACAGGCTCCCAGTTCTTGAAGTCCTTGGATCCATTCAGAGAATTTGGTGAAACAGTGGCTCTTCCTGACTTGGAGGGTGGCAGTGGTGGTTCAACATCAGAGAAGAGATAATTTTCCCATATTCCATATCTCAGAGGGCTGTGACTAGGTGCCACCTTGAAAGGGATTCTATTATGTGAGATCGAGCGACTCTGGGGGACTGAAAACAAAGAATAATCATGGGTGAGGGAACCTGGAGGTAACCTGCCATAACCCCAGGGTGTGACACAGCTGCCACAGGCAGTTACAGAGAGGGGTAAAGTAGGACACCCACACATTGAGAGGTTTAGGCAGGAGGAGGCTCAGGCAATGTGAATAATAACTCCACTCCCCAACAGAGGAGATGACACCATCTCCTGAGGGAAACTACAGAGACTTGTAACCCTGAGCCAAGGATAGATAAAAGACTCCATCTAAAACTGACCACCACCTCTACCTAACAGACTCCAATATTATAGGACACAGAAAGAAGCCATTCTAGTGCTTTATCCATTATTCTGCTATATTGGGGATTGAACACATGGTTTGCATGGGGCAAGTACTACTGTGCCCTACCCTCAGCCCTGTTTTTCTTTTTGTTTTGAGACAGGGTCTTCTTGAGTTGGGCAGGCTGCCTGTGGCCTGGGGCCCAAGATACTCCCACCTCAGCCTCCCAAGATGCTGAGAATGCAGGTGCTTTATTTTCCTTTTTCCCTCTTTTTTTCATCTTTTGTTTTCCTGATGTCTCTTTTTTCTAATGTAATATTTTTTAGTTTTTTAAAAATCTTTCGCTGCCTGTGTATTTCTCTTTCTATTTACTACACTTTTAGTATACTTTATTTTAGTACACTTTATTTTGAAAATAGAAAATTGTTAGGCTTTTTATTCCTTTTTGTTCTTCTTATTTTTACCTAATTTTATTTATAAATCTTTTTCTTTATTGTACAATCAGGCTTTTAAAATCTTTTGCTATTTTATCTCCCTTTTCCTAACATTCATTTTCTTTCTAGATATTCTTTTTATTTTCTTTTTCTTAACTTTTCCAGCTTCATTTTTTCTCCCCTTTCCCCACTTTTTTATTTCAGGCAGTTATTATTTTTAACTTCACCCTAAATAATTTGTAACTTCATCACTTACTCTATGTTATTGTTTCCATTTTCTTTTCTATGGGCATTGGTGGTGGAGTTATTGGTTTTAACTGATTGCAAGTGTATTTCTAGATCTGATTTGGTAAAGTATTGTACCTGTTGCAGTGGTTTGTCTTCTTCTCTGGGAGTGGTACTGGGGATTAAGATTTCAAGAGAAATCAGGATCTTCTTAGTGATTCACTAAGAAGTGATTCCTGATTCACTAAGAAGATCCTGAAGTAAAATGGGAAGAGATATCCATCCCAACAGATGCACAAATCACAAAACAGAATAACAAGAAACCTGAAAAATCAAGGTGACATGTCTCTTCCAAAAAAAAACCATAATTCTTTAACTATTGAATCCAAAGATACCAATATGGTTGAAATGTCACAGAATTCAAAAGTCTGCTTGTAAAAATGATCAATGACTTCAAAGAGGATATAAACAAGCAGATGGATGAAGAAAGGAAATCAGTATAGGAATTATATCCAAAAGCCACCAATGTAGAAGACAAATTCAGCAAAAATGGATGAGAAATTCAGCAAAGACTTGAGATTTTGAAAAATACAAACAACCAAACAGAAAAGTTGGAAATGAAAAACTTAACATATCAAATAAAAAATACAGTGTAAAGCATCACCAGTAGACTATATAGAACAGAAGAAAGAATATCAGGGAGGGAAGATGAAGTTGAGGAAACCCTACATTCAGATATCAACAAAGACAAAAAAAAAAAGAGAAAAGAACATGACCACAACTGCCAAGAATTCTCGGATATGATTAGGAGACCAAATCTAAAAATCCATTGGGTAGAAGAAGGAGCTGAGATTAAAAACTAAAACCATAGAAAACCTATTCAATGAAATTATAGCAGAAAATTTTCTTAATCTTGGGAAAGAAATGGACATACAACCACAAGAGGCACTTAGAGCCCCAAATAGACATGACTAGGAAAGAAAATGAGAGTTAACATGCTGAGACTACAGAACAAACAAACAACATTAAAAGTTGCAAAAGAAAAACACCAACACCCGTATAAAGGCAAACTCATCTGAATAACATCACATCTCTCAGCACAAACTCTAAAATCCAGGAAAGTATGGAATGATATAATTTGGGCACTAAAAGTAAATAACTGCCAACTAAGATTATTATGTCCCACAAAGATATCACTTAAAATCAATGGAAAAATGAAGACTTTCCAAGATAAGCACTCACTAAAGCAATTC
The DNA here is from genome assembly GCA_007922755.1 of Pedetes capensis. NCBI lineage: Eukaryota > Metazoa > Chordata > Mammalia > Rodentia > Pedetidae > Pedetes > Pedetes capensis. The sequence continues at coordinate 21,306 of VMDO01025124.1, read as the reverse complement.
ATGGCCACCAAGCCAGAATTGCAGAAGATACTTAAAGGAATAATATACACAGAGGAAGAAGAAAGACAGTCTCCACCATCGGAGTACAGGAAAGAATAAAACTTCATGAGAAGAATAGATGAACTAATGAGCTATTCTTTGCAATGTTATCCATAATTTGTTGTGATCCACACAGTTAAATGCCTTGGCATAGTCAATAAAACATAGATGGACAACTTTTTTGTATTCTTTGCTTTTGGCTAATATCCATCTGACTTCAGCAATGTTGTCCCTGGTTCCATATACTCTTCTGAATCTGGCTTGAGTTTTTGGCAGTTCCCTGTCAACATACTACTGTGGTTGCTTTTTAATGATCTTTAGTAAAATTTTACTTGTGAGAGATATTAAATATGTATCTCCTCCTGTCATTTGGCGAGGTGTCTTAAAGTACAGTCAACATGTTCTTGGGAAGAGGGGGGAAGATGAATATTCTTTATTTGTTTAATGTTTTCTACTTTGTACAATTCTTTTTTTGTCATTTTTCTTTTTAGTTTGTACAATTCTTTTCCATATGTATACTCATTTTATCTTATGACAAGCCTTGGGGTAGGTGTATGATTTGTCCATTTCCTTTACAGAATCCCCAGTCAAAGCAGTGACCTATTCACCCAACCATTACCCAAGAAGCATCAATCCTTGCAGCGCAAAGCTATTCACCAGCACACTGAGCTCCTGAAGCCAGTGGTTCTAACAGAAAAGACAGAAAATGAATTATTATTTAGCTCATAGATGGAGCCTGATGGAGTGGTGAAGCAACTTACTCCAGCTCCAGAGCCAGTGACTGGAAATCACTTACCACTCCAGCTCCCCAAAAGCCTCTACTTGCAAGGATCTTATACATATTAATGATGACTCTCATATAGATATAAAATGAACATGTGCTAAAGATTTTATTGAAGGACTAGGGATATAGCTCAGTGGCAGAGCACTTGCCTACCATGTGTGAGGTCCTAGGTTTGGGTCTCAGGACTGCAAATAAATAAAATATTTTGTGTAACTCATTATTAATGAGAGAACTGGTAAGATGTTATAATCAGTTCAAATGAGTTGTCAAAGATATATATATATATATATATATATATATATATATATATATATATATATAGTTGTTGTTGTTGTTAGGTGCTGTCGAGTCAGTATCCAACTCATAGTGAGCCTGCATACAACAGGCAAAACACTATTGTCTGTGCTTCTCTGCTGTTCACAGGGTTTTCAATGGTGAATTGATTTCTGGGAGTGGGTTGCCGGGTCTGTCTCCCAAGCCTACAGCACCTGGCGTTCCCAGACGGTCTCCCATCCAAGTACTAACCAGGCCCAACATTGCTTAGCTTCCAAGATCTGAAGGGATTGGATGCCACAGGGCTACGGCTGCAGATTAAGATATATATGGAGTAAAGGAAAATTGAAATGAACTTACAAATGGAGAAGTGGCTTTTTCCATGATGAGGGAAAGGAAAGTCAATTGAACCTCTAAAGGACAGAATTTATATGTATGTCTATGGATATTGGTATTAGGTTTTTACAACTTAGAGTTTTAAAGTAGCTCAAATAAAATGAAAGACTAGAAATGGATAATGCAGACAAATCTGCTGTAAACAATGCATAGTTTCCATTGGAGACACTCAGTAATCTTTTTTGCTTATTCCAAATTTCCTTATTGCTATATGTCCCCCCAAATTCAGGTATTGGTAAGTTAATTCCCAATGCAATAGTGTTATGAGATGGCACCTCTAAAACATGATTAGTTTATGGGGATGAACTCCTCATGAATGGATTGAGGCCATTATTGCCAGTGTAGGTTAGTTATAAAAGGGGGAAATCCAGCTCCCTTTTCCTATTTCTCACATGCTCTCTCCACCAAGGGATGCCTTCTGCCATGTTATGATGCAAGAAGGCCCTCACTAGATGTGGCCCCTTGATCTTGGACGTCCCATCCTTCAGAACCATTAGCTAAATAACTATCCATCATATGTAATTTACCCAGAATGTCAATCTATGGAATTCTGGTAGTGCATCAGAATACAGACCAAGACAGCTGCATGCTGAGTTACAGACATAAGCAGAATATAAATGATGTAATAGCAAATGGTACAAAGCCATAGGGTTAAAGGTGGGAATACAGACACTTGGCACCATACTTTGTATTCCCACACTAGTCTGGAGCTCCATGGGACCAGGAATCTAATGAAAGTTAAGGGAAGCAGCTTTACTTTACAAAACCATTCAGAAAGGTCTGCTCTAAGCCAAGCCAGTTTTGAGTTCAAGGGAGGCTCAAATGTAAGTTTCAAAGTTGCTAAGTGGTAAATGGTAGTATGTACATTCCAGTCCAAGCAATTTTATAGGACCCAAATTCAGAGGATCAGATCACTGTTTATATAAGCTTATATGTAGTACAGCTTTTTTAAAAAGCAGAATATTGTAATTAATTTTATGAGATCAACATGGATACATTTTTTTCTTACTGCCAGAAACTAGGGGTACTGAGTGAGCAGAAAAAACATTTTATTGAAGTCCTAATGGAGGGTTTGTACAGACATGCACTTATGAAAGTTGCATTTATACCCAAATATGTGAATATGTGGCTCATCCTTTAGATTATAATTATGTATATACATAAGATGACACAAATATTAATGCATAGACTTGGCCTTTTATATAGGCAGCCACCTACATGGTGTGATCTGAAGAGTGGTCAAAAACTTCCCTGTTCCCACATGTCCCCTAGTAATCTGCTATTGTTTATGATTTTCCCACCATTAATGTTACTTCTCTGGGGAAAGAGTTAGCTTCACAAAGTACTTATTAAAATGCAACATGATCTTTTAAGGAAGACTAACAAAAGAGTGGGAGGAAAAGGTCTAGGCAGGTGGAGATAGCAGGCCTAAAAAGGATGCCTGTGTGCAGCTCTGGAAAACTCTGGAAGTACCACAAGAAGCCTAAGTATCTGGAAGGAGGATCAGTGACAAGGAGGTCAGGGAAGGAAGACCGGAAGCATGAGGAGACAAACTCCACTGTACCACAAAGTTGTGATGGCTCTGCAACAGTATGCAATAATGCAAATACATTTAGAATTATCCTGAGCTGGGAGCAGTGGCACACATGTGTAATCCAAGCTACTCAGGAAGTTGAGGCAGAAGGATCATTTGAGCCCAGGAGTTCAAAGCTGGCCTGGACAATATAGTGAGACCTCATCTCAAAAAGGAAAAAAAAAAATAGTTGCTCTCTAGACGAATTGAATTTCAAAAATCTGAGTCACATATTACATAAGAGGCATCTAGTTTTTCCTAACATTAGGATGTTGTTGAATAGTATTTGGCTGAGAATCCATACATTGGAATCAATAATGCAAATCAAGTAGTACTAGAAAACAAGAGAAGTGGGAAAACAGGTTTTGTCACTCAAGTTTAAGGACTTAAATGCAAATAGCCAAGAGAGCTATCTTTACTGCCATTTGCGTCTTCATCATCCTTGGGATCAAAGCAGCCATTAAGTACCCATTGGTGCACTGAGCTGTAGCAAATGAGTCAGCATGTGCACAAATCCCCTGTCTACATGGCATTTGTAATGATGTAGATAATTCCATGGTGGAGGCACAGTAAACACATGCAGAACTTGAAAAATTGACTGTTGTTGTTGTTGTTAGGTGCAGTCGAGTCGGTATCTGACTCATAGCGACCCTCTGTACAACAGGGGAAACACTATTGTCAGTGCTTCTCTGCTGTTCATAGGGTTTTCAATGGCAGATCGATTTTTGGGAGGGGGTTGCCAGGTCCTTCTCCCAAGCCTATAGCACCTGGTATTCCCAGGTGGTCTCCCATCCAGGTACTAACCAGGCCCGACCCTGCTTAGCTTCCGAGATCTGACGGGATTGGATGCCGCAGGGCTACAGCTGCAGGCCAAAAAATTGATAACTTACATTTATTTAGTAAAGTACATGCTTTCATTGAGTGCAAATAAGAAGTGCATTTTACCAGAGCATTGTGCAAAGGAGCTAGAATGTGTAATCATTGCCACTTTCTCAAGACTTCTCTTGTCGTGGTAGACTTTCAAGAACTGTTTAAATGATGGAAAGAGGGAGCTTATAGAATTGGATTGTATAGACCAGTGTAGTGGTCTCACTTGTAACCCCAGCACTTAGGAGGCAAAAACTTGAAAGTCATGAATTCAAGGCCATCCAGGGCTAAATAATAAGATCCTGTGTCCAGCTCCCACCTGTAAAAAAAAGAAAAGAAAAGAAAAGAAAGAGGAAAGAAAAAGGATTGGATATACTTGTTAGTGAAACCTCCATTCCACTTACAGCATCAAGTTTCAAAAATTCAGATCACCAGTTAATTAAGATTGTATCTAGAACAGCATTTTTTAAAAAAAGAAAATAGTAATTAATTTTATGAGATGAACATGGATACACTTTCCTTACTGCCAGAAACTAGGTGTACTAAGTGAGCAGAGAAGACATTTTATTGAGATCTTAATGAGCGGTTTGTACAGACATGCACTTATGACAGTTGCATTTGTATCCAAATACATGCATTTGTGGCTCATCCTTTAAAATATTTAATTATGTATTTATATGAGATGATATAAATAATGATACATAGACTTGGTCTTCCATGCAGGCAACCACCCACAGTGTGTCCCTCATATTTCCTTTGAGAGAATATGCACCAGATGAACACTTGTGGTCTCTCTCTTTGCCCCTCCCTTATGCCTTACCAAGTAAAAATTTATCTAAGTAATAAGTTTTTAAGAGGAAATTGAAAATGCTCAGCTCTGCCACTTCCAGATATTTTTAAAGTTTCTTTTTTTTTTTTCCTACTGTGACTTACTCTTAACCTGTGGGGCAGGCCTGAGCTTGTCACTCTGTTCCAGTCACTAGGTAGGTGAGGCTCTCTAATTCAGGGGTGAGGCAAGGTATCAAAAACATAGTTGAGGGCATACATTCCAGCTGTGTCCTTCAGTCCAATTTTATAACTGATGTTTTGATCTCCTCTGTGATTCTGGTGTCCATTTCTCACTTGCTTTCAAATTAGGAAGAGAAAAAGGATTGTTACTGATTGTTCTCCTAAAACCCAACAGAAAAATAGATAGATTTATGAGGGAGAAAATAGACAGCTGATAAGAAATACAAGCAGAAGGCTGATATTTCTTTGCTGACTTTTTTGTCTGTATGATCTATTGGTTAGAGTGAGGTGCTGAAGTCACCCATTATAATTATTTTGGGGGCTATCTTTCCTTTTGTGTCTTGTTGTGTTTGTTTTTTAAAATTGGGTTTCTGATATTCAGTGCATATATATTTACAACCATTTTATCTTCTTGATAGATTGTTCCCTTTGCCAATATGTAATGACCTTCTTTATCTCTAATGACCGATTGTGGCTTGAAGACAGCTTTGTCACATATGGGCGTAGCTATTCCTGCCTTTTTCTGGATTCTCTTTTCTTGCGGGGCTAGGATTTAGCTCAGTTGGTAGAATGCTGCTCTGCAGTCTCTGAGGTCCAGGGTTTGATTCCCAGCACTGCAAAAATGGAAGAAGGACAGGCAATCCACTCCCAAGGCAATCCCTAAACAGGCAGCCATTGAAAATCCTATGAGGGTCACTATGAGTAGGACATGACTCGATGGCACCTAACAACAACAACATTTTCTTGGAATATCGTTTTCCTTCCTTTCATTTTCAGTCTGTGTATTTCTTTGCCACTGAGGTAAATTTCTTGCAGGCAGCAAATGATTAGGTTTTGTTATTTAATCAATCATCCAGTCTGCATCTTTTAATAGGAGAATTAAGACCATTTACATTAAGGGTTATTAAATAAAATTAGAAAAAAATAAAGGATAAAAGAAAAAGAAAAATCAAAAAATTCCTCTTAGTTGAGGTGCTTGGATTGGAGAAACTTCTTTCTAGGTTCTCTAATACTGGAATTTATCAGGAAAGCAGGAGAAACTTCTTACAAGTCCTCTCTGCTCACACCATACAGCTTGGTGCTTTATGTAGGCTCTGCCTCATGTTTCCTGCTAAGCTGGGCATTTTAAAGCTATGTTGTCCATGGGAAGGCTTCATTCACTCCAGAGGCTTTTAAAAAATTCACTCCTGGAACTGCTGCTAGCCCGAATGGGCTTTGAGGACATATGAGCCAGGAAAGTGCTCACTCACTCCAGAACCCCCATACTATACACCATGGGGGCATGGCAAATATTTAAGCTGTAATATATCCATGAGTGCCTTGGAGAATGGGGGAAGCAAATAGACCACTGATTTCTGCACTGGGGAGAGGGATCCTGATTACTGACCTCAGTGTTGGTGCTCTCAGACCTGGGTTCCACAGTGAATCACATGGGTAATCTTATCTTAACCACAGAGAGTGGAGTCACTAACTATTGTCCCCCATGCTTAAACTTAGCACTTTTGTGCCATGTTTAGTCCCTCTCTGTAACTGTCTCTCCTGTCTGTCTCTCACCCAGTCACTGTGGCACAGTGTCCCCAGGAACTTTGAATTATGATTGTTCTGCATTTTCTGATCCCCAGAGTGGTTAGACTGTAACAATAAGCTCCCTCACAAGATGGCTCCTGGTTATATCACTCTGAGTGATGGTGAGCAATGGAATGTATTTCTTCTCTAAAGCTAGCTTGCCATGTAGAAGTAGTCTATATGCCACTGGATTTAAAACTTCCAAGAATTGTGGGGTTTTCCTGTGGCTTGGACTGCCAGTTTGTTGTCCATAGAGCTGCCTGAATTCTCCAGGATTATCTTGTCCTTGTGGAGTTGGGTTGTCTTACCCCCCTGTTGGAGAGCTGGGGTTGGAATTGTGACCTGCTTTTCACTTTTCTGAGCTGCTTTTACTGTTTTTCCATGCTTTTTAGCTTTCTCATCACCTATTGATTCCCAGCTCTTCCTCTCTTTGCTCTTTTGAATATTGTTTCTTTTCTGTTGCCCTGACTCTTCTCATTTGCTGAGTCCCATGAAGGATACCTCTATTCTGCCATATTATTCATGAAGCCAGGGCTGATGCTTAAAAAAATGTGCCCAGACATGGTGGCACATGCCTGTAATCCTAGCATTTGGGAGGCTGAGGTAGGAAGATTGTGAGTTCAAGGCCAGTCTGAACTACATGGTAAGACCCTGTCGCAAAAAATATATTCCTATAAAATGATATTGAATAAGAACAGTAATCCCAGTGGCTTGGGAGGAGGAGGCAGGAGGATCGCAGGTTTGAGATCAGATGCAGTCTGTGTAACTTAGTGAGACCCTGTCTCAAAAAGTAAAAAAAAAATGGACTGGGAGTGCAGCTCAGTGGTCCAGCACTTGCAGAGCATGCAAGCATGAGGCCCTGGGTTCAACCCCCAGTATAGAAAAAAAAAAAAAAAAAGAAAAGAAAACATAAGTCCTCATTTTTTAAATAGTTGAGTTCAACAGACAAAAATATTTTGTCATATTGTTACAAATGTTTACAAAATCCAGCTTTCAATTTCTGAGTTTTCTTGTGACAGACCAATAGCAAACAGATCATGGACCAGCATTAGTCTGCAGCTAATTTTCCTCATCATTTGCTAAAACAGCAGCATAGAGTAATATAGTCAAGCATAGGGTTAAGGTTATGGCATCTGGTGACAGACTTTAGATTTCCAGTAAATGAGTGATAGAGTCCATATTAATTCATCTCATAAGGACTGGTAAGAGGATTAAGTTAGAATTTCTGTAAAGCACTTGGGTATGTTGAGGTTCTTTTAAGTGTTCAATAAATGTTATCATTATTGTGGAACAATATCCATAGACCAATATCCATGTTGAATGGTAGGCTTCTGCTTAATGTTTTGGAAGAGACAATCTTGAAACAATCAGCCATTAAAAACCGTATGAGGGTTGCTGTGAGTCAGACCCAACTCAATGGCACCCAACAACAACAACAAATTACATCTATATCTATATATCTATATCTATATATATGGACATATAGATATATATCTCCACACCCTGTTCTTTGAATGAGTCAGATTGCATTGTCTTCTAGCAATTGGGGTAACTGTATCTTCATGGGTTTTTTTACTCAGAGACTAAGCATCTTTCAAGTGAACCAAAGGGCCTAAAGACTTTGGAGCTCAAGGCTGCATTGGTTCATCCTTGAAATATAAAATGTGACCTTCACAGGTAAGTTGTAGATCCCACATAAGCTAAATAGTTATAGTGAAAGGACTAGCCTCAGTAGATCACTGAGAATGTCTCTGTGAACATTTTCAATGTTTGTCAGTGAGGCTAATAATTATCTCTCAAAATATTGGTTTTATTTCCTATAAAAGAAGAAGGCTTAGAAGTCATTTACAGTGCTAGAACAACTAGAGTTGGAAGAGGTGGGTTGGGATGCCCTGGAGCCTAGACTGTACCTCCTGAGTTGGATCAGGAAGCAAAGCATGCCAGGGTGAAACAGAGAGTTCTACTTGTTAGGGAAGTGGCTAACTGTTCCAACCTCAATCCCCCTTGGCATTTCCTAGTCTGCAGTTTACCAGTTCCAGCTGAATCCACTTCTTTTAATCATAAAAAATTATAATAAAAAACATCATTAGAATGACCCAAGTATATTCTTTAGAACCCCAAAGTAGAGTTATGACCTCAAAAAAAGGGCTTCAGGGTCAGTTTTATTCAGGGATAAATAGACCTGTATCCTCTCTCTTGGTAATTCGTGCATTTTAAAGGCTCTGATTCAGTAGCTCTAAAGCTGGTGCTGAAAAGCCTAGCTATAAAGAAACTTCTTATTGTGTGTTTTGTACATTTCTTTATCTCTCTCAGAAGATTGTGTAACATGGTCTGTGAAATATTGGTCTAATTTTTAAATGATCTCAGGAGTATCTCTTTAACTCACTGCAGTTTCTTGAGGAATTCATGCTTTTTATTATTGTTATATATTATATGTAGTGAGTATCACCCTTGTGTCTTATGCTTATTTTATGTATGCTCTGTTTGCACCAGTGTGCTATACAAAGTTCTCAATAAATACATAATTTTTTATTATTAAATATTCTCAACCCAGACTTTTGGACAAATCCTTCAATGTCTTTGAATAAAAGCTAGCACTCCAAAAAAATGTTATAATGAAAGTACACCTGAATGGTGTAGAACATATTGTTTTCCCACAATAAACAAACATGCCTTTCAGTAAGGCAGAGCTAATAAAAATCTTAAGTGTTCCCACTGTTCTGGTTTGTTCTGTAGGGCCAAAACAGAGGCTGTTTAAGAGTATGCCTCTGACCTCACTGGGACGCAGACTTTCCTTTGCTGTGGTGAACTGAACTGACTTTATTTTTTCCAGTTTGGTTTGGTAAAGCTACAAGTTTCATGTTCCAAATTTACTTAAAGGCACTACAAAGTTGATTCTCGTGTAGTTATAAAGGGAATACTGTCTATAGAGACAAGTGAACCAAAGTGTCTCAGAGATTAAACTTGTTTTTTAACAGAGGTAATTGGCTCAATGACATTTAGAGGTGGGGATATAAATTCAGGGTGTCAACAGGTAGAATGTTGTGTACATCTCTGATATTTTTTTTTGCAGTGTTGGGATCAAACCCATGGTCTCACACATGCTAGGCAAGTGCTCTACCACTGAGCTAGAATTCTAGCCTTATTTATTTACTTACTTACTTATTTACTTACTTACTTACTTACTTACTTACTTACTTACTTACTTACTTACTTACTTTTTAAGACAGGGTCTTGATAAGTTGCTCAGACCAGCTTCAAGCCTGTGATACTCCTGCCTCAGCCTCTGGAGTAGCTGAGACTACAGACGTGTGCTGTAGCACCTGGCTCATTTCTGATTTTAAAAATTATGAAGCCCCATGAATTCTCACCAATGACAGGTGGATAGGAAGTGGTGAAGAGGGCATAAAGGTGGCCAGAATGGACAGATATTTATTAAATTGGTATATAAAAAAGAAAGCTGAATGCTGAGTAAGACATCCTTACACCCCCCTGCCCCTGAAATAAGTCCATCTGGCATGTCCTTGGCAGAATTGTACACAAAACAAAGAATATTAGTTATGAAGCCCCGTTCAAAATTAAAAGCTATTCTTGTTCCTCATCTAATGAGTAAAAATGGTGCATATTTACCTAGAATATAAAGTGAAAATGCCTGTCTCACTGTCCTTGAATTTTTTTGAGATGAGTGGAGAGGATTGCTATTCTTTTAAATTGTTGTTTAATTAACATACAGTATAATGACTATCATTATGGGATCATTATACAGTCGATTCATGTTTTTTTGTTTGTTCTCTCCCTCATTACCCCCCGTGTTGCTCGCACACCCCTCCCAGTAGCCCCCTCCCCCTCAGATACATCCCTTGTATATATATACATATATATGAAATATATGTATATATATATATTTCATTTTAGGATAAATCTAGCTTCTGTACGAGTGAGAAAAGGTGGTACCTGTCCTTCTGAGTCTTATTTCACTTAAAATGATATCTCCAGTACCATTCTTTTTCCTGCAAATGGCATAAGTTCATTCTTCTTTGTGGCCAAATAGTATTCCATTGTGTATATATACCACATTTAAAAAAATCCATTCCTCTGTTGATGGACACCTGGGCTGATTCCATATCTATGCAATTGTGAACAGTGCTTCAATGAACACAAGAAGTGCAAGTGTGTCAGTGGCATGATGACTTGGATTCCTTTGAGTCTTTGCCCAAGAGTAGTATAGCTGAATCATATGATAATTCTATTTTTAGTTTTCTGAAGAACCTCCAAACTGACTTCTGTAATGGCTGTGCTAGTTTACTGTCCCTCCAGCAATATATATGCGTTCCTTTCTCCCCCACAGCTTCACCCACATTTGTTGTTGTTATTGTTGTTGTTGTTGATGGTAGCCATTCTGACTGAGGTAAGATGGGCCATCAGTGTAGTTTTGATTTACATTTTCCTGATGGGTAAGAGTGCTGAACATCTTTTCATGTATTTATCGGCTATTTGTATTTCTTCGTTTGAGAATTGTCTATTTAGTTCAATTGCCCACTTATTGATTTTTGGTGTTAAATTTTTTGAGTTCTTTATATATCCCACATATTAATCCCCTATCAGATATATAGTTGGCAAAGATTTTCTCCCATTCTGTGGGCTCTCTCTTTACCTTACAGATTGTTTCTTTTGCTGTGCAGAATCTTTTTAATTTCATGTAGTCCATTTGTCAATTCTTGCAACTATTTCCTGGGCTATATGAGTTCTTTTCAGAAAGTACTTGCTTATGCCTATGTGCTGAAGAGTTTTTCCTATGTATTCTTATAGTATTTTCAAAGCTTCTGGTTTTACATTAACATTTTTGATCCATTTTGAATTGATGTTTGTACAGGGTGAGTTACAGGAGTCTACTTTTATTCTTCATGTAGATATCAAGTTTTCATGGCAACAATTGTTGAAGAAGCTGAGGACTGCTATTTTAATAATTGAAATTAAATGACTCTCTTCCAGCTGCACCCACTTACTCTGTAGTTTATTATCCATTGGTATTGAAATGATACATTTCTTGGTGGGAAGGCTCACCTGGAAAATTGGGGTCTCTGTAGCCACATATTCAAATGTAGTTGCAGGATAATGAGAAATATTAGAAGAGTCATTTAAGGGGAAGTCAGCATTTGGATAAGATGGCATCACAGAATATCTCACAGAGGCATCACATTTCCTTCTGTCATTTTCTAAAATAGCACAGGATAAGGCAACCACTAGTGAATGAGAATACCTTGATTCTGATTAAGTAGAGTCCTTGGATAGCTTAAGCCACAGTGAGAGAATTATTGGCTAAAATGTCATCAAAACCTAGAGCCACCAAGCACACCGTTGAAGCCACTAATGTTACTATGGCATTTAGCCCCCACCTATACCCCTAATTCCATATTCCATAGATGATTCACCTGTCTTTGTTCCTTCATTACCTGTGATTTTCATGGGGGGGGGTCAGGGTTTGTTCACTTATGCTTTATATTAACTGACATTTAGTTGTGTGAGATTCTTCTTTGGTTAATGTGATAATTCCCTGAAGTCTTTTTGGCCTTTATTCTTAGCTGAGTGAAACTTCTGGTAGAGGACGAGTCAGAAGAGTCAGTGCTTTAACACTTCTCTCTCTCTCTCTCTCTCTCTCTCTCTGGGTCTTCCTTTATCTCTCCTTCCCTTTCTTCCTTTGTCTCCTACCCTCTCTCCTTCTCTCTTTCACCACTTCTTGCTCTGGAAATTCTGATGTGCTCTGAGAGCTAATTCTAGACCTCCAATCAGGTCTTTGAATAATCACTGCTTTCCTGGATCTTCATGATTCTCAAACCAGCCTAGTTGCAGGGTGAACCTTGTGTATAGGATAATGTGGTAGAAAATACCCCTAAACCTCACTTGACTTCCAAAGGAAATTCAAGAGTCTCTTAAAAGCCATTCTTGGACCCAAAGATTTGAGATGAGTATACTTAGTGGGCTAAAAATAATTCCTGTGCAGCAGAGGCTAGCCAGTTTATTACTTGGGTATAGAAAGAAAATATTTATTGCATTCAACACTTACATAATGCCTTATAGTCTTCAATGTGTTTAAATCCTCTGAACCTGTAATCCTGTAATCCTCATTAAATCCTCATAACCTATAAGGCAAAGGGGTTTATGATATTGCTATAAGGAAACTGAAATCAGAAGAGTGAATTATTTCCTCAAATCCATTGTTCGTAACTATTTCAAGGAGAAGGATAATTTTCACACAAAAGGGAATATATTTGTTCTTACAACCGCATAATACCTGACAGAACTGAAGGGAGAAAGAGTGGCCAGGGACCAGATATGACCTGAAATTAGAATAAGGACTCAACATTATCAGAACTTTCTTTCCATTCATCTTCATTTCTTCTTGTCTTTGCTTGGATTCATTCTTGTAGGCAAGTTTTCTCTATATGATGGGAAAGATGGTAGTAGTAGCCATACTCATATGTTCTTACAAGTCATGGTTAAAATAAGGTCTATCTTTACTTAAGACATTTTTGGTAAGAACTCCAATTTGCTTGGGTCATGTGACCTCTTCCTTGGAACAATCTTTGTTTCCCAGAAAAGACAATGCTATGGTTGGATCAGGCCTGCCTGGATCATGTGCCCACCTTTGTAGTCAGGTAGTGTGGGGGCACCCTGGTTGCCAGTTTCACCAGGAAGATGAAGAATGAATTGAGAGAGGTCTCCAAAGAGAAGGAGATAATGTTAGTAAGCAGGGAAAAAAGAGAAAGCATGTGGGTTAGACAAAAACAACTACCTCAGCCCACTACACAAAAATTCTTGAAAGTCCAGTTTGCTCTCCCCAGAACATCATAGTAAGAGGAGAGTGGGGACAAACCAACTGGTTGAACACATAGAAGAATATTTAAGGAATTTTAGAAGGGTATTTTAGTGCTCTTAGTCTTTATTTTTGAGAAGCCATGAAGAAGATCTAGACCCAGAGAAATGAAAAGTTTGTATATAACCCATAATTGAAAAAAGAAAATTGTCTTAATAGGAGTGATGTTTGGGAAGCTAAAAGAGGAGCAGTTCTCAAACATTTTGGGCTGAGGACACTTTTGTACTCTTAAATATCATTAGGGATCCCAGAGATCTTTTGTTTATGTGAGCTATAGCTATCTAGATTATCAAAACAGAAATTAACATTAAGAAATTCACAAATATTCACTAGTTTATTCAAAAATAAAAGATAATCCATTGGGTGTTAAAATAGCATTTTAATGAAAAAATTATAATTTCCACCACTTTGTCAAGGACATTCTTAAGTGAAATGCCTTTCTTTGTCTACTACTGCATGTGTCTAGTAGCATGTTTTGGTGCCCCTGCCCGGATCTATGCAACAGTACCAGAAATTTTACCGACCATTGTTTGTTCACCATCAATACAAATGCCAAGATCCTGAAAAAAGCAAATAATATTTCATTGTCATTATGCAAATAATTTTCACTTTTTCAACCTCCTAAAAGGGTCATGGAAATCCCTAGGCATCTGTGTACTGCATGTTCAGAACCAAAACTGCTCCAGTAGATAACATCACCAAATAATTCATTTGCCCTTTGCTGTTATCAAGTAATGGACAGTAACCGGCCCAGGTTTATACAAAACAAATCATTTTGTGACATTTTAATTTCCTTCTTTGATAGAAAAATTAGTTCAAGGAGTTAAGAATTAAACAATACTATTGTACTATTTAAACATTGAAACTGTTTAAAAATAATGTTAGTCTTCACAGGCATTGATATCAAAAAACATATGTTAGTCTTGCAGTTCACTAGAACAGATAGTTCTTGCTTCTAAGGGATTATAATGTAAGCAAGAATTCATCAACAGAGTTCACCGCAGAAATGCATATGTAAGAAAAGTAGTTAGCAAAATAAAAAAAGAATAAGGTTTTAAACAGTTGAATTAGTATGTCAAATATTCAGATCTCATTTAATGTCACAATCTTGTCCACTGTACCATTTTCAACAGTAAGTTGTAAACGCTTGTCAGTATGGATGGCATGAGGGACCACATTTCTCTGGAAACCCACACCCAAATAAAAGGCTGTCAGTGGCTCATTATTAACCCTGAAGTGATGTGTGACATGGTATTTCATAAGCTGGGTACTGGGAATGGTGTATGAAATCCATCTGTTATCCCATAAAAGATTGATAAGGTAAGTAATATATTTGAATGTAGTCCTAACTTGGACACCTGATTGAATTAGGACTACATCCTGGGAGTATGCCAGGTAATAAAACTGTTAGAGGGCAATAAGCAGGAAGAAATGGAATAGAGGGCTCTGCAGCCAGCTAGGTCTGGTGGTCTGCCCTTCCCTGATAGATAATACTCTTGCAAACAACACACTTCCTAAAAGGAAACAGAATTAAAATCACTCCTCACTTCTACATTTACCCAGGAAGGATGATAAGACTGTGAGATATACATCACCTCCAGCAATTGAAAAGGACATTGTTTAGTGGATTCTGCTTCCAGGCAAGACTGATAGCTGCCTGGATTTCTACAAGTTTTTGAAATGTCTGCCTTTGGGCCCAGTCCTTGGAGACAGTGGGAATCCATTCACCCATTCCAGGCACAGGCCCCAGGGGTAAAAGTTTCTTTCCTTCCCCTGAAGGTTCAACCGCCACTATAAAGATCACATCCCATCCTAGCTCAAGGCAACAGTAACCTTTTACTAATACATGCCTTCATGTCTAAAAAGTGTACTGCCTTTATAATTCATGCCTATATTATCTATCTTTAATAAACTTGTATACTCTATACTATAATATCTGTGTCTTGTATAAATTCTTTTATATGGGGAAAGACAGATAAACTAAGGTATCTGCTGCTGGGAAAGGACCTGCTTGCCTCTGGCCTCTGGACCTGCGCTCTGGACCCATGCTTCTTTTTCTGGACCTGCTTCCTATATCTCTCTGCTAACAGAACTTCTAGAAGTAGAGCTTTGTAATTATAAATTTCAGTGTTTGTTTAATATCTGCCTTTCTCATTCACCACAGTGCCCACAGAGCCTGATGTAGACTACTGTTGAGTAAATATTTGCTGAATAAATAAAGAACTGATTGCTACTACATGGTCCTTCCTTCCCTACCTATCTTTCCAGTGCCATCCCCCATCATACTCCACCTAGCTCTCTGGACTCTAATAATAATGACCTTATTTTTATCTCTTCATAAAAATGTACCATATTTTGTACAAAGGGCCCACTCTGGTTCCTCTGCTTAGACTGATTCTCTACTCTATGGACTAATACAGTAACTCATCTGTCAAATTTCAGCATCATTCTTTTTTCTTTTTTATTATAATTATTCAACCATATTAATTGGACAAATAATTGGGTTTCACTGTGACATTTCTATATATGCATATATCATGTCTTGATCATAGCCATTCTTCTTATCACTTGCTCTTATCTTCTCTTCTTTTCCCCTCTCCCTGGGTCCCTTGCCACTTCCCTAAGTAGTCTGTCTTCTATTTTCAGGTCAACTGTCTTTTGTTTTTTGTTTTTTGTTTCTCACTTTTCATTCCCACATATGAGAGAAAACGTGTGATACTTATCTTTCTGTATCTGGCTTATTTTGCTTACATGACTGTCTCAAGTTCCATCCATTTTCCCACAAATGACATAATTTTGTTCTTCATTTCTAAAGAATAATACATTTTGCATATATGTCATGTTTTCTTTATCCAGTCATCTAGTGGTGGACACCTAGGCTGATTCCAGAGCTTGGCTATTGAGAATAGTGCCACAATTGTATATTAAATGAAGGAGAGAATAAATGGAACGTGCTGTTCCCTTGTCATCTAAAGCCTCCAGTATCATTTGGGATGGCATTAGAGGAGCCATCACTTATCCTTCCATTTCTGAAATCTTCTCAATTCCTTTTTCTCCTCCACAGTTCATTTGCTTTCTATGGTTACTCAGCTGAAGTGGCCATTAGAATTCTGATAGGCTAGCATAATCATTTAGAACATGGGTGGGCAAACTATGACCCATGAGCTAAGCCCACAGTTTGTTGTAAATAAAATTTTATTAGAATAAGCTACCTGCATCATCTCATATTGCTAATGACTGCTTTTGCCCCACAGGAGCATAGTTGAATAGTTGCAACACAGACTTTTTGGCCTGTAAATCCTAAACTATATCCCCCACCAGGCCCTTTAGAGAAAAAGTTTGGTAATCCCTGATTAGCAGAAATTTGTGGGTGTTGGAAAGTTCAGTATCCATATTTAGCTTCCAACATTATCACTGGACTTCCTACTTGCACACTTATACTGATCACTCTTTATGAGAGTTTGACACAAAATGGTATTGGGTAACTGACAGTCTTTCTGTACCATCTTCACAAACAATTTTTTTGACTTGTAGTCAGAGTTGCCCTATGTAGATTCAAAAATTTTGAGACCATTGTACAATAATAGCTAACATTAAGCCAACATTTTCCCCTTTTCTTATCTCTTCTCCTTTCTCCTTCTCCTCCTCCTCCTGCTGGGCTGATACCCAAGCACTCATGCATAGTAGGCCAATGCTCTAATAGTGAACCTTACCACCAGCATCTATTCAGCATTTTCAATGTGTACCAGGCTCAGTTCTAAGCCCTTTATATGGATTATCTCATTTATTCCTCACAACTATGTGGTATCTAGACTATTATTGTTTATGCTTTACAAATGAAGACAGTAAGTCATAGAAAGTTTATGTGCCATACCAGTATCACACAGTTTGTGGAAATACTTGATTAGGAATTTGATTTGAGAATGCTGATTCAAGATAAGACCCCATGCTCTTAACCACTCTGCAATCCTGTCTGCCTGAAGCCTTTACACTAAAAGAGCACCCTATTTCTTATTTCTAAATACAAAGATGATTTCTGTGCTGTTGAATGTAAGTGGGACCACTTATACTTTTGTGGTTTGGAAGTAAGATGTAGAAAGTTCTTAAAGTCCCAGTGATCAGCAGAATGCACAACATACAAAATTCAATCAATAAATATATTGTTGGAAGTGAATTGATATTGGGGAATAAGAGGATCAAGACAAAGAAATCTTTCCTAGGAATATTACTTCATTCTAGGTCACTGCCAATGGGTGAGAAAATAGTTCTAGGTATTGGTTTTACTGTCTAGGGATTTGGCTACCTCTGAGTGTTTAAGAGGAAGTATACGTATCTCAATACTCTGATTACTTCTACCTTGTAAACAAAATGGAAGATAGAAGCAAGCAGTAATTAATTTGCTACATAATTAAACCAATAAGTCATACTCTATAAAGAAAAATAATGAAAACACATTTCAGCAAATGAATGATTTAACAGACTTCTTCAGAATGGTTCTGTTATCCATAGCCAATGGTTAGCTCTATTTTTTTTCTATATTTTATTCATAGTTCTTATTAGTATTACTTAGTTCAGTGGTATACTCTGACAGACTATCTCAATGCCCCACGAAGTGGTCAGGTGATCTCAGACATAGGATCATGTTTTTAAAACATGTCCAAGTTCTAACAAAATTAAGATTCCCTCCAGGAAAAGTAGGGGAATATAACCCAAATATGCATATGAGTTTTACTACATATTAGTCAAAAGCTTCCATAAACTTTGTAAATTGATAAAACTGCAACCAAAATTGATATAATAGTTGCATAATGGAAAAAGCCAATGCTGTATTACTCTGTACCCCACCAACATTTACCAATAAAGAGAGTGAAAAAAAGAAAAGATTCCCTCCACCAACAGATAAGCCTTATTGTGTTTTGTTTTGTGCGTAAAATTTTGCTTCTGCCTTCTGTGATCAACCCATTTGGGGTCAGCAATGGTAGCAGTTAGCTTCCATGTCCTCTAGTCTGGTTTGTGTTGCAATAAACTAACACTGTTTCAATGGTTGTTGTCAGCTATTAATGAATCTATCCTGATGACTAATCTTAGCATCTGATCCCAATATACTTGATTTGGTAAGATAACAAGTTTTAGGGGAATGTATATGATATATCCAATTCCACCAATAGTTTCATACCATTTTAATGATAGGAATTTGTGAATCTGCAGAGATTTTTGAAGCAGCCAGATTTATTCAACTGTTGCCATACCCCAATTCTATTGATGGCACTAAGGGCTTTTGCTAGATCAAAACACCATGTGAGCTGGGCACACTGGCACATGCCTATAATCTCAGTGACTTGGATGCAGAGGCAGGAGGATCATGAATATGAGGCCAGAGGCAGCCTGTGTAATTTAGCAAGACCCTGACTCAAAATACATAGTAAAAAATGGAGTGGGGATGTGGCTCAGGGGTAGAGTGCTTGCAAGAAGCATGTGTGAGACCTTGAGTTCCACAAAAAAGGAAAGAAAAGAAAAAAAGATGGGCTGGGGTTGCAGCACAGTTGAAGAGCACTTGCAAAATATATGTGAGGCCCTGGGTTTAATCCCCAAGTGCCTACAAAAAAAAGTGAGATTCTGATGTTATTCCCCATGGTTTTCCAATATTCACCAAATGATAGCATACTAAGAAGCATCTTACTGCTTAGTGTCCTATTATAACTCCTTGGGTTCATGGTTTCAAGGTACTATATGAACGAGCATCTTGCTAGCCAGAGGAATACAAGGAATATGTTCATTCACTCTTTCATTCAACAGCTATTTATCGTATGCCTACTATGTGCCAGCCTATATTCTAACTGCTATGTATATTGCAGCAGAACAAATCAGACAATAATCCTCTGCTCTCATGGGGCTAATTTGGGAGGAAAACAGAAAAACAAATATGTGCTGGGGTGGGGTAGAGTGCTTGCCTAGGAGGCACAAGGCCTTGAGTTCTATCTCCAGCACTGAAAAGCCGATATCAGGTGGTGGTAAGTGCTATGAAGAAAAATAAAGTAAATCTAAGAGGAGGAAGACTAAATCCTGGATGGCCAGTGTTAAGGATATGGGCTGCTTTAGGCAGGGTATTTTGGGCAGTTCAATAGGGAAAGCCTTCATATAGTGTATAGCATATAGCATTTGCTGAGACCTGAATGAAATGAGGGATGTCAGGAGGAATTACATTTGAAGTGAGTAGCAGTAACACAAGGACTTGGGGGAAAGATAGTGTCTGAGTTCTTCCAGGAACAGCAAGGAGGCCCAAAGGTCTGAAGCAGAGCAAGGGCAGGGAGGAAGGGTACAAGATGAGGTCATAGAGATAGCAGGCAACTAGATATTGTGTGGCCTAAGTCAAGGTTTTTGAATGTGTATTATGATAAAAAATGAATCTTGGTTTTATACTTTTGTTTTACAACTCCAGTTTGTAAACTGGGCCATTGTTGATTAACATAACAATGTTTTCTTTAAGGAGACCATTGGTGGGGAGGGTGGGCATGGCAGGGAGGGTCATGAGAGGGTAAGGGGGAAGTTACATGAGCAATGTACAATGAAATGTATATATGGAAATGTCATAATGAGACCCACTGAGTTGTGCATTAAAATTTACTAATAAAAAGTTTGAAGAACCAATGTTTTCTTTATATTTTGATATTTAGTTGTGGTGGTAGAAGCAGCTAGTTTATATCTAAATAGTTCAGAAGTCTTTACTTTCAAAGGAACCATGATTCAGAAACAAAATAACAATGAATTGATATAGTGTAACAAAGTTCTCATCAAGGCAGACTAGCTCTTGGTGGATGGGTTACTTTTTGGTTTCATAATGTCTGTGATTTCATCAGGCTCAAGAGATAGGGAGTACAGGCCGTCTTACTGATTTGGAAATGGAGAATGTTTATATGGTTTTCCCCAGGATCACTCAGCATGTGAGTCATTATCAGAGGCACAGACTCCTGACTCGGAACGTACTCATTGCCCACAGAAAGGATTGTTGAGTAACTTTTTGACTCAGAGGTCAAAACGTTGAATTGATCAAATTATTAACCTGTTCCTCCCAACTCCCAAGGGCATAAAAATATGAGCTACAGAATTGAGCTAACAAAGGAGGGGGAAGCCCTTGTTTTTTTTTTCCTTTCTCCTCTCTCTCCCTCTCTCTCTCTCTCTCTCTCTCTCTCTCTCTCTCTCCTTTTCCCAGAGCAAGGTCATTGCCCAGAAGCCTATATACAGTATTTTGAAAGTACCACCTTGAAGATGACAAGAGTTGAGGTGCCATCCCTTTTCCCACTCAGGCAGAAACCACTCTGCAAAGACTACAGCAGTTCTGAGTCTCATTTTCTTTTTTTGCTCGATATTTTAACAAGATAAACATCTGTCACTGAATTCTCAACTTACAGTGCATTTACCAACATTTTCCTAATGATATTTGGTAAAAAGTGAAAATACCCCTCTCCCAAACTGGTACAGCCCTTCAACATACAGAATGCTGATTTAAACAGAGGAGAGTTATTTTTGGATAGTACTAAGTAATTGATTAGCTAAGGAAAAGAAAGAATATAGGATTTTGAGATTCCAGAAGTGGAGAAATAATCCATGTATCATTACAACTTTTTTCCATTACAAATGCTCGCTTTTCCTGAGGCCCACTGCTTGGTTCTCTCCCATCTCCTCTACACTTTTCCTAGGAAAGGTCACCAGTATATACAGCTTAATTACTGCTTGCACGACGATGATCTCCCCAATCTACC
This sequence comes from Pedetes capensis, assembly GCA_007922755.1. Classification (NCBI taxonomy): domain Eukaryota; kingdom Metazoa; phylum Chordata; class Mammalia; order Rodentia; family Pedetidae; genus Pedetes; species Pedetes capensis. Next base: position 166 of record VMDO01025124.1, on the reverse strand, counting down.
CCTATATTCTTGATTCTAATCTGCACTCTTTCAAGAGCTTTATTGTTGTTGCTAGGTGCTGTTGAGCCAGGTCTGAATCATAGTACCCCTACGTAAAACAGAACAAAATATTCCCTGACATTGTGCCATCCCTGGCACTATGTCAGTGCTTCTCTGCTATTCCTAG
>VMDO01025123.1:12500-28689 GCA_007922755.1 Pedetes capensis | reverse complement strand
TTCTCTCTGTCCCATAGGTATTTGATATGTTTTATTTTCTCTTCTTCTTTTTCTTTCCCCTCCCTCCCTTCCATCCTTCCTACCTTCCTTCCTTCCTTTCCTCCTTTCTTCCTTTCTCTCTCTTTTTTATTTCCTTTTTTCTTCTCTTCCTTTTTTTCTGATCTGTGTTTCAGTTTAAATCTTTTGATCTGTGTCTTCTTGTATATTTCATCTGCTGTTAAATCAATCTATTGAGTTCTTAATTTTGAAGATTATATCTTTCAATTCAATAACTTTCATTTGATTATTTTGAATAAATTCCACTTGTTAATCAAAATGATTCATCTTCTGCTATGCTTTCTCAAACATACTAATCATAGTGATTTTGAAGTCATTGTTCAATAATTCTAATATTTCACTCACCTCTGAGACTGTTTGTATTGTCTACAGGTTTGCTTTTTTTCTTTTTGGTGATAGATTTCAGTCCTATAACCCTGTCACTTAATTAGCCTTGTAGCTTTTGATTCAATGATAGACATTTTGTATACCAGTTGTGGAAGTTGGACTTGGTAGGATCATCTTGTCATCTAAGTTCAAATTTTCCTCTGCTAGCAACACTGAAGATGAATTCTCTTAATTAGAGTTGTGTTGCTTTAGAAAATACTTGGTCTATTTCTGGCTATCCAATGTACCTGATGTTTAGTGCTCTAAAGCAGTTAGCTAAGTATATGATTTCTTCATTAGGACCCCAAGAACTAGAAAGTCTGGAAAATCTAACTTCTGTGCTCTAGAAAATTATAATCTGCATTTTAATCTGATTTTATTTGTAATCTTCTGCACAGTGCACTTTCACCATTTGGAAAATATCTTAGAAGCAAAACTGATACACATTTGAAATTCTTGTGACGCTGAATATTTTTCTTCAGCCATTTTAGATAGGCAAAAGGTATGATATCTCTGACTTGCAGGGTGGGTCTCTTCCTAAGCAAGGTTCATCTGTTCTCAGCTGCTTTCTTATGCCCAGAACCAGCAAATCCCAGGAACACTTGTAACAGATTTTCTGCTGACCTCTTCAGAGCTAACACCTCTCTTGAACTTCAGACCTTTTACCTTGATTTCTTCAGTTGTTCACTGACACCTTAATTTTGCACTTTATTTGGCTTTCTATTTATTCTTTAAAAGACTGTCAGTTAACAGAAAACTACTTCATCATACCCAGATGCAGAAATTTCATATTCATATGCCCTTAAACAATAGGCTGAGGTAATAAAATTTCTGTTTGCTAGACAGAAAAATGGAAAGAAACTGGGTACTGAGGAACAGACTTTGGTAATCATTATTCTATTATCTACTTCTAAGTGGACAACTGTTTTAGATTCCAAAAATGAGTGCAATCATAGGGAAATAATACCTGAGTATTCTTAGCTGAGAACTATTATTTTTCTGTTTTGGTAGTGAGCCTTTGGGAAGACAGCCAAGTACCCCCTCCAGACCTTTTTACCACAAGTCTCACCTGGACCAGCCACTTCCACGAGGGGAGAGCTGCATCAAGATGTATTAGAATGCTTAATTCTGGGCTTATTCATCAAGCTAGTATGGCCATTACTGGTTATAAATATTATACTTTAGTCTTTCATTGCTGAAATGATTTGGACTTGAACAGAAAAGGCAGTACTATCCACTTAGAGACCCCTGCATTATGCAATTCCATTATCTCTCCATTGTCACCACACTGGGCAATGCACACATACTTCCACAGTCCTGGTTGCTTTTGAGCCCTGACATTTGAATATGAATAGACAACAACAGTTTGTTCTATTTTCTTTTCATGAACTATGTGTCAGCTTGAATGATTAAGTAAGAAGGTCTACTTAAAGCAGTAGTTCCTATTGGGGACCTTAAAGGGCCTGGGTTTGGGGGATTTTCACATGTACTTTAGAGACATTGCTGAGACATGGTGTAGGGTGTGTGGTAAGGCTAGGGGTTGGGAGTATTAGAAAAAGTAAAGTAAGAACATCAGGATTCCAGGGATTCGTCCCAGCATCAAAATAACTTTTATCTGTTTAATACCCCGGGCTGCCATAAAAGCATACTTTTTCCTTTCATTATTGCAATAATTTTTAACAGATATTAATTGTACAAAATAATGGGTTTCACTGTGGCATTCCCAAACATGCATATATTGAGAAAAGCATACTTTGGAGAAAAATTTTTCCACTACCTAAAAAAAAAATGTCATGGTAAAAACTATTTTCAGCTATAATTTTTCCTGTTTAGATAAATATTAGCAAATTCATTAAGGTACAAACTATTTTATACATGACAAAAAGCTGTTACTCAGGAAAATTTTTCATATTTTCCTTGGAGTGGGAGGCATATCCTGATAAACACAATTAAAAATTATGAGAGGTCAAGTTTAGAACTAAGGCTTGGTTGAGGTTTCTCTTTGTTCTTTTCAGAAGTTCCACCATCCCTTTTAGTTACTTTCCTTTCTGATTATCTCAGAACTACCAAAGTCTGGCACCACCAACAGCTCCATTAGCTTGTCATGCTATGGGGTCTTTCGTGTTGCTGTGATGGTGAAAGCTATGCCACTGGCATCTCAGATACCAGCAGGACCACCCATGGTAGAAAAGTTTCAGCTGAGCTTCCAGACCAAAGCTAGGGAGGAGGACCCAACAGCCCACTCAATGAAACAATTGGCAATTGGAAACCTTATGAATAGCAGAGAAGCACTGGCAAATATAGTGTTGGAAAATGAGCCCCACATGTTGGAAGGCATTCAAGAAACAACTGGGAAGAGTTGTGTCCTCAAAGTAGAGTTGATCTTAATGACAGGAATGGAGTAAAGCCCCTGGGACCTCCTTTTGCTGACATAGTATAACTCAAAATGAGAAGAAACAATGGTTGCAACAATGAGCTCAAACAATGAAAAGATCACGTGCATGGCACAATGTTGGGTAGTGCTTTGTTCTGTTGTATATGGGGTCTCTATGAATCAGATCTGACTCAAGGGCAACAACAAACCAAAGTGTGGCCATTACAGAACATGGGAGTAGATCTCCTTTCCCTGAATTTTAATGCACAAGAAAAATTTTAAAGTCTTAGGTTGGATCCACTGGTATCTAAATAATTTAAGCCAAATGCTGAGTGAAAATCTAGAAGATAAAGAACATTTACTGATCAAAAATACATTTGTCCTAACTAAGCCTTGTCAGGAGCTGCCTTCTCCAGCTTCAGAAGCTACTTCCAGCTGCCCATCTATTGACTAAAAACTGAAACGCATATTTGTAAGCTCCAATAGACATTAGCTGGGATTTAGCTCAGTTGGTAGAGCGCTGTGCTGCAGATTCTGAGGTTCTGAGTTTAATTCCCAGCACCATAAAAATGGGAGAAAGGCCTGGCAATCCACTCCCAAGGCAATCCCGAAATAGTCAGCTATTGAAAACCCTATGAGGGTCACTATGAGTCAGATACTGACTCGATGGCACCTAACCTAAATAGACATTATGTCTTAACCCCTGCTCTCCTGTCCTCCACACAGCAAACAAATTCACTATTAGCCTCCTAGTGGCAGCCAAAATTATGATGTCTACAAGTTTACTATCTTATAAAACCAATTGGAAACCAGTTGGAAAAGAATAAATACAGATCCTGGACAAATCTAAGAAGCCTACTAAAAGAAACATTAGTTATTGAAATAATTGGTGTAATGAAAAAGAAAGGCCAATTCCAGTTGATAAACTGATTTCTTCTTCTTATAATTCACTCATATCACATACAATCAATTTCTAAAAATTCAGAAGTATTTCTGTTTTAATATTATATTATGAATACTACTCAACACCAATAAAAATAGCCCAAGATTATCTGTATTCAGGACTGGCTATGTAATTTAACAGGGCAGGGTATAAGATGCAAATGAGGATCCGCTTGTTTAAGATTATTAAGTATTTCAAACATGTTACAGCAGAGCATTAAACCCAGTGCAAGAATCTATGTGAGGGGCCCTATGTGATCACAGAGGTAGAATGACCTGAAGGCATACCCCTTCCTCACACCCATGAGGAAAATGTCACTGTGCCAATCCACAGTGAAATACTTTTCCTGCTTTTCACCAGACTTGTCCCTGAACCAGATATGGAAGGACTTCCCCATTTTATTCTCTTACTTCCCTATTTCCTATTTAGTGAATGCTTTTAGACCTTCATCTCGGTCACTGCCAAATTAGACATTTTATCCTTCATTTAGCCAAGTTTCTGTTTCACATGTAAGAACAGTGCTTTGAGGACTCTCTTCTGTGCTAGTCACCATAACTAGTAGTGTGTTCACTTTTCAGGGCCAGCCACAGAGGAGGATGGACTTTCTCTAGTGGAAGATTCTTGCTTCTCACACATGGGTAGATTTGGGGAAACAAGACTGACAGCAAATCCTGGGATGAGTCAACTGCTCTGTATAAAAGTGGAAGAAGAATGCGATGTTAGAGGTGAGATCCAGGAATAATAGAGAAAACAAGGAGAAGGAGAAGGCAACAAACTTTATGGTGTGCAATATGATATTTTCTCTTCACCCCTGGGATTATAAATGATCTGTGTGATTGGATGTTTGAAGAAGCTCTGGAGAAAAAAAAATGCTGGGTCTCTGGCATAGAATGGCAACTACTAATGCCAATAGGAAATGAAGGATGCCGAGGAAATCTTGCCAGAATGAGAAACTTCAGAGATTTGTTGAACTCTCAGAAGGAGGACTGGAGATTTTGGATTTCCATAGACCATAGAATTGGGGAACAGGAGCAGTATATCCTAGATCTGGAGGCAAGGTGTGTTTCTAGCTCCCAAGTCACTGTAGCACCATAATAACGAGAGTTTAACTATGATCCAGTGTCTTTGTCAACTTTGTGTTGGTATAACACATTACCATAGAGTGGGTAATTTTTCAAGAAGAGTTCTGGGTTGAGACTGTAACTCAGTGGTAGAGCTCCTGTCTAGCATGTTGGAGGCCCTGGGTCCAAGTGCCAGCATTACAAAAAAAAAAAAAAAATTCTCACATTGGTAGAGACTAGGCAGTTTAAGATCAAGGTGCCAGGGTATTAGTATATTTTCCATGATTATAACAAATACCTAAGGTTAAATACCTTATAAAGAAAGGAGATTTATTTAGCTCACAGTTTTGGAGGGTGAAAATCTATAGTCAGGTAGCCCTGTTAGTCTGATCTGTGGTGAGGGGCCCCTTGTCTATATCAAACCATGGCTGTGGTGAATGGCAGCATGGCAGAAATGATCACTTGGTAAGACAGAAAGACCAGGGAGGGGCCAGTCTTGCTCTTTTCATGACAACCCACTCTCACAAGAACTAACCAAGGTCTAATAAGAACTATATTGGTCCCTTCTTCTAAGGGCACCATCCCCAATGGCCTGATTATCTTGTATTAAGCCATACCTCTTAAAGGTTCCACCACATTTTAATATAGTCACACTGGGGTCCAAACTTCCAATACATACAACATTAGTTTGGGGACACACTTAAACCATATCTGAAACACAGCAGCCAACACCTAGTGAGGACCTTCTTGCTACCTCATAAGAGAGAAAGACAGTGTGAGGGAGCATATGTGCTCAGGTCTTTCTTCCTCTTCTTATTAAGCCACTGTTCTCACCATGGGAGCCCCAATTTTATATCCTCAATTATCTCAGTTGGTAGAGTGTTGTTCTGTGTTCTCTGATGCCCTGGGTTCCATCTCCAGCACTGCAAAAAATGGGAGAAGGACATGGCAGCCCACTCCCAAAGCAATCCTGAAACAATCAGCCATTGAAAACTCTGAGTGTCACTATGAATTGGACCAAACTTGACATCACCTAAGAACAACAAACTTTCCATAGGCCCCATTCCCAAACTTTTAATACACGAATTTGGGGTTGTTTCCAACTTTGGGAGATATGTTCAGACCATAGCACCCAGCTACTGTGGTCATCATTCCCCATATATCCATGCATCTGTTCCTCCTAAAAACACTATGAAGTAAATATTATTTTTCAGATGATGAAAATAAAATATAAAAAAGTTATGGGATTTTATTAGCATCAGATGTCTACTGAGATACAACTGGAAACCAGATAGTTAACTTCAAAAACCAATGATCTAGACCACCCTGAAATTCTGCCTCCCTAAATTAGCCCATGTAAGAGCCTCAGTGGTCCAGGAAAGCAAATACTACTAATTCATACCCTTCAAGTGAGGGAACTGAAAGAAATGTTAAGTAATTTATCCAGCTAGTAAGTGGTAGAATAAGAATCCAAACAGGATGCACCTAATTGCACATCTTTTCTTTCTTTCTAAGCTCTTTGCCTCATCTGAAAATAGGGCTAGGTTTAGATGTCTTCACAACCTGAGCAAGCCACTTAACCTGCTGAATTGTTAGTTTTCTCATGCACAGTGTTATAATTATAACTACCTGGAGGTGTTCTAATGGAATAAGAGATATACATGAGCTGAAATTCATTATACAAATATAAAGTGTACTTACTGCTGTTATTTTGAGATGCAAGACCTCCACTTCCCATGATGCTTTTCACTTCTATTCCTCAGTGTTGACGAAGTAGAGAAGGAAGAGATTTGTCTTTGAAACAATGTTAATTTCATCCCACGGCTTTTGATTATTCATCCTTCTGAGTGATCCAGTCTCATTACAGTCACTCATTCACTCCAAATGCTTGGCAGGCATCCAAACAGTTATTTGTTCAACTCAATAATCTAGGTTTATTGTCTTAAATAAATCACACCTGACAAATAACTCATGCTTCAAAATGATCTTTAAAAGTGGGTGCTAAAGTGACACTGTAAATTCCAAAAATCATGGATGATTTTAAGGCTTTTAACAAAACAACTTAAAAGCCTGACATTTTAATTTATTGCCATGCTGCTTCCTGTAACTGTACTTTGATTGGTTTTTACTACTTTCTAAGCAGTAATTTTTTCATGTGAACTATAATTTACACATTTAAAAAAGATGAGCTATGAGCAGTGTACATATGAGCAATGTAAATATAAAACTCTTCTTGAAATGATAGTGCTTTGCTTCATTTAATTTTCACATTTTGTCAGTAGCTCCAAATAGATCAAATGCTAAATGCATTTAATTTCCATAAAATGGCATTGGAAATTCATTTATAATTTTGGAAGTACACTGAGGAATATAAAAAATAATTTTCTCATTATATATCTTAAAAATGAAAGAAAAGCAGATTAATAATATAATCCTAACTATCAAAGTGCTGAAATTCAGGATCTACACTGGGAGGAGATAAAGTAGTAAAATAATGTCTAATCAATATATTTGAATAATATAAGATTAAAGTCAGTCAATAAGTATTCAGAAAGTGTTTTTCATTTTAATTCAGTCAAGGTGATATATCTTAATAGAGGAAGTATTGGCAGAAGTAACCCAGAAGAGTATATCATCAAAATAATTTATATTTAAAATGCTAGTACTTTGAATTTTGTTTGAATGTAAATGCTGGGAGTAACTGAATTTTGTGTATTTATCATATTATAACTAAATAATGAATATATGCTGAAAATATCCAATTAAAGATAATTTGTAAAACTGATGCAATTTCATATTGCTTTTCCCAGTTCATTGCTCAGTTCCCCTTCCATCATAGGCTTGAGAGCATGGTATGATTAAGTCAAAGCACCAGGCATGTCCAGCCCAAGGCCTAGGACAGCTACTAATATGGCCCCACAAAATCTTTTAATGCATGTATTTTATAGCTTTTATTTTCTTCATGACTTCCTTCATTATGTACATGCACTAAGTATATTATATAATTTATTTGCAGCCCAAGATAATTTCTCTTTATTCAATGCAGCCAGGGAAGCCAAAACATTGGACATGCCCACTAGATGAAAATGCAGGTGGCTTCTTCTCCAGATTGCTTTTTTTTTTTTTTCTTTTTTAACAGTACTAGGGATTGAACCCAAGGCCTCAAGCTTGCATGCTTTGCAAGTGCTGTACCACTGAGCTGCACCCCCAGTCTAATTTTTTTTTACTTTTTGAGACAAGGTCTTGTTAAATTACCCAGACTGCCTCTGGTCTCCAACTTGTGATCCTCCTGCCTCTGCCTCCCCGTGTTTCTGGAATTACAGGCATGTGCCACTGCACTCAGGTAGATTGCTTCTTAACTATTTCCTTTCCTGGTCTGAGGAAGCCAATATAAACACTAAGCAAGTTAGTTTAAAATGTTCTCCCTTTGAGCTGTCCTTAAATAACCATGGCCCTCAAGTCTGAAAAAGATAGAAGTAAAACATAGTAAGTAGTAATGTAAATATACTGGAAACAAGATATACCATAATTTATGTGCCAGCTGATAATTGAGTACATAGTGCTTTGTAATTAAATATAACATATCCCATTAAAACAGTGTTGTTTCAGTAACGTATTTTTAGAATATAGCAATTAGATATAAAAAGAAAGTTATTAAATTACTTTGATAGATGCCTATTAACAATATTGAATTTTTTGTCAGGATTCAAATTATGATAAATTGACATAATTTATATTATATTAAGGTCAAATATTAACAAAGAAAATATCAAACATTTTGTCCATCAACATACGGCTCTACTACATAAAGTACTAGATTTGTAAGTGCATATGTCATAAAATAACAATTTAATATCATTTTAACACTATATATTGACTATTTAACTGATTTTTAATATGCAATCTCTTATAGGAATGTTGCCTGCAGCAGTACCATTGTGGTGTCCAATCCCATCAGATCTCGGAAGCTAAGCAGGGTCGGGCCTGGTTAGTACTTTGATTGGAGACTGCCTGGGAACACCAGGTGCTATAGGCTTGGGAGACGGACCCAGTAACCCACTCCCAAAAAACAATCAGCCATTGAAAACCCTATGAATAGCAGAGAAGCACTAACAATAGTTATATGTAGAGTTTCTATGAGTCAGATACCTAACAACAATAATAGGAATGTTAGTATTTCTTTAGGAAGAACAAATGCATAGAACAAATCTTCCACATAGGGATATTTCAGGTCATCCTTAAAAAGCCAGACTTCAACAGATGACACAGTTACCTGGTGCTCTGGGGACTATCCACCCATAAAATCCAGGTAATTTAGACAAAGGCATGGATTACTCCTCTATTTTTAATTTTTTTTTTTTTTGAATTTGAAATTATCAGGTCACCTGAGTATGGGGTCCAAAAGGCATCAGCTAATTAAGCAATGTTATGCTCCTCTGAGGCTGAGGTTTAGCTCAGTTGGCAAAGTGCTGCTCCATACATTCTGAGGACCTGGGTCCATTCCCCAGCACTGCAAAAATGGGAGAAGGACATGGCAATCCACTTGGGAAGCATTTCTGAAACAATTAGCCATTGAAAACTTTATAAGAGGGTGCTATGGGTTGGATCTGACTGGATGGCACCTAACAAACAAAACATGTTCCCCTGGACTGCACAGAGACTGCATTTAAGAAGTGAACTTTGTTGTTGTTGTTAGGTGCCATCCAGTCAGGTCTGACGTATAGTGACCCTCAAAGGGTTTTCAATGGCTATTTTCAGGAGTGGATTGCCACATTCTTCTCCCATTTTTGTGGTGCTGGGAATTGAAGCCAGGTCCTCAGAAAGTGCAGAGCAGCACTCTACCAACTGAGCTAAACCCAAGCCCAGAACTTAGAACCAAATCAAATGGAACTACACATACACACAGGCACACACACAGGTAAATGAGTATACATAAAGACTGGTGATAAGAGAAAAAGATCTAGAGATCAGGTAACAATATTGTAAGAATGTCAATTTTCTTATTTTGATATTACACTGCAGTTATGTAAGATGTCACCATTTGGGAGAAGGTGGTTCAAGGGCACATAGGACTCCTTTTTCTATTTTTGCAACTCCCTATGAGTCCATAATTATTTCAAAATAAAAGATACTTTTGGGAACCCCAAGGACAATTGTGCTTGGGGAACTGATGGATTACTTCGTGAAAAATGCTGAATCAGTACCACAGAACAAAAGCTAAATGGGAATTATTTTTAAAAGATGAGAAGTTCATTTGCTATAGTTCCCACCATTATTTGGTCTAAAGCATTGAAAAAAAATCCATGAAGTTTAAGATAGTGTTATGACCATAATCAGTGATATGCTGGTAAATACCTAACAACCAGCTCTTGTGTACGGAGCCCTGATTTGTAGCATTTGCCAATTTGCATCTATTAAATATTTCCAGCATGTTAAATTTCAAGCTACAAACATTACATCAATCTGTTTACTAAATTCTTAAATATTTTGCAATCAATTTTCATATCAAACCCATTTCACGAAGAAAAAGAGTGGATGCAGATTGTGTATATTCCACATGACTTTGACTCTGCACCGTAGGGAGAGGCACAGCAGGACACAAGTCAGAGTAGGGCCTCTAAGGCTTGGAGCCCTTTTGGTCTTGTTCTAAATCATCACCCTTATGCCAACCTCTTCCACCTAATCCTCTTTTGTTTATTAGGTTTATATTTGAATCAGGATTCATCCAAGATAAAAAAAATTGATAAGAGTTGGAAAGGACATGCTCATTAAGCATATCTTTGTGGAATAATTTTCTATTTCTATTTTCCTCCCACGTTATATACCAAAATTATACCATCATTGCAACCAATTTATCACTGATTTGAGAGAAGGAAAGTATCTTCTTATATTAGTATGCAGTACATTACAATAATCCATCCCACAAATAGATGTGAGAACTTGTTTTAGAGACTTTGTGTTCTTAACTAAGAGTCAATTTCTCTTCTATCAGAGAGAATCATACTGTTTGATAAAGAATATGTCTTCTGGGGCAGGAAACAATGGAGCAGTGGCAGTGTAAAAGGATACTTTGGTAGACAACCAGATTCTTGCTCATATCTAAAGATGGTGATTGGTACCGTTTTATAATCCAAGTCCTAGCTAGCTGGTCCACTATAATAAGTTCAATACAGAATAGAATAATAAGTTCAATACAAAATAGAATGACATAATTTGAAATATAATACAATTCACAATGAACGATAGTACATTTTAAGGAATGACTCTGATTTTAAGGTAGCAAATTTTATAATAATTAAGAAAGATGAAATTAATTTTTGATCACTTGATGGCTTGATTATCTTTTAGTCTTTCTAGGCAATATCCATTAGAAAAATTATGAGAAGAGATTCCATTTATATCCATAATTTGCCTAATCATTTTGGAACCACCCAAATAGAACTCAAAAGTATGTAACTTGGCTTAGGTCACTATGGAAATTTTATATTGCTCATTATAAATTCATTTCAAATCTTCCTACACTTTCCTATTTTATTAAAATAAAATTTAAACTCATTTCCATGTCCTATAAGATAATATTCTAAAGATTATAGAGAAAATAAATCTGGCATGTTATGACTGACCTTATGTTTTTGGAAAGAGGAGAATAGAATACAATAGAGAAAATATTGTAGTTGTTAGGTTCAGTTGAGTCAGTATCCGACTCCAAGGGACCCTATGTATAACAGGCGAAACACCACAGTGCTTCTTTGCTATTCATAGGGTTTTCGATGGCAGACTGATTTTTGGGAGTGGGTTTCTAGGTCCTTCTCCCAAGCCTACAGTATGTAGTGTTCCCTGGTGGTCTCCCATCCAAGTACTAACCGGACCCTACCCTGTTAACCTCTGAGATCTGACAGGATCAGAAGCCACAGTGCTAGAGCTGCAGGCCACAGAAAATATGAGTGTCCATTTAATATCTCAAGTGGGAAACTGTTACTCAGAGTTGCAATAAATTTTTTTGTTTTTATTATTTTTAGTTTTACTACTGTACTAGTAAAAAAAAAAAAAAGAAGTAAATTCCACAGACTTACCCTCCTCTCTGCCCTCATGAAAATCCGCCATACCACTCCTCTGTATTTTAAGTACACCAGGTTGGCTTTGGCCTCCAGATGTTTGCCCTGACAACTCTCCATTTCCATTTCTAGAAAGCTCTAAGTACACAGGAATCACATTCCAGTTTTAGTTTGATTTTTCTTTATTCATTTATATTGAGCACATTTTCATATATTTATTGCTTATTTGCATATCGTATTTGATTAAGTGCCTGTGTAAGTCTTTTTCTGATTTTGTTTTTGAGCTGTCATCTTTTAAAGAATCCATAAGAGCTCTTTATATATTTTGGATAGCAGTCCTTTGTTGAGCATATGTTGGAAATTTCTGTTTGCTGTTTCACTCCTTTAACTCCCTTAATGGTGTTTTTTGATAAAGAATCTGTTCATTCATTTTCCTACTTTAGAATCTTATTTTAGAAATCATAGCTTACCTAAAGTCATGACAATTTTAACTGTGTTTTCTTCAAAAAGCTCTATTTTTTGCCTTTCTATTTTAGCTCAATACATTTTACATTAATTTTTACATGCAGTAATAGATAAGGATCAAGGTAAACTTTCTTCACAAGGATATTCCACTTCTCTATCCTTTCCCCACTTGGTGTAAGTAGCTGCGTATGTGTACGTCTATATCTGAATTTCTATTCTGTCTTATTATTTTGCTTTTCTCCTCACATATGAACACTACCACCAGCTTTTTGGTGATTCTTTACAATACTTAGTCCTCAACAACAAAAGAAATGAACTAATAACATACACAATGACTTTGATGGGTCTCAAGGAAATTATGCTGAATGAAAAAAGTCAATCCCTAAAGGTTGCATGCTGTGTGATTCCATCAATATAACATTATGGAAATGACAAAATTATAGACAAGGAGAATGTATTAGTAAATGTCAGGGATTAGAGATGGGAGAAAGAAGGACAAGAAGTGGGTATTATCATAAAAAGGGAGCACACGCATAAGGGATCCTTGTGGGAATGGAATTACTCTGCATCTTAACTACAGTGAGTACATAAATCTTCACCTGTGTTAAAATTGCACTGAACTAAATGCACACTTACAAACATATATACATGTGCACACAAGTACACTTAAAACTAGGGAAATCTGAATAAAATCTCTGAGTTGTATCAATGTCAATTTCCTAGTTGTGACATTGTGCTGAAGGTCCCAGCTTAACCACAAAGCAGCCATTGAGGTTAGACTGAGTTTACAAAGTTTTCCTACTGTCCTTGAGACTGACCCAGCCCCTCCCAACTTGGAAAACCCTGAACTATCTCAAGCTGCCACAGTCCTGTTATTGTCAGCTCATATCTGCTGACACCAGCAGCCCGGAATGATGTAACCCTCTTCCCTTCCCGCGTGCTTCTTTTGCCTGAGCCAATTAGTTCAAAAGTTAACTAATGTAACCAATTAGCTGCCATTTCTGCTTCTGTAAGGGTATAAAAAGCCCTCACTTCCGCATTTCTGGGTCTCCGGGTTCCAAAGAGGTTGGCAGACCCCGGACGCGCCGGACAATAAAATCGTGTGCGTTTGCAGCAACTCTGGTCTCAGTCTCTCACTGGGAACTCTCTCCATAGACCTGATCCTCCTTCCCTGGGGAATCGAGCCTTACAGTGCTATAGTCATACAAGTATTAACATTAGGGGAAACTGGATGCAATTTACACAGGGTATCTATTATTTCTTATCCTTGCATATGAATCAACAATTAGCTCAAAACTAAAAGTTTAATGAAAACCTATTGAGCTTTCCAATGACCATGAGATAGCACTCTATTTAAATGGACATTTTCACTTTTTTCTCAGACGTGTTTTATAGTTTTATAGTATAGAGGCATTGCAGATTTTTGTTGGATTTCTAGGTATTTGAAAGTTTTTTATGTTATTTTAAATTATACCACTATAAAATTTCATTTTCTTATTGTTAATTTCAAGTATATAGAAATACAAGTAATTTTGAATACTGAATTTTATATTTAGCAATCTTGCTAAATCCACTTAACTATAAGTTTATTGTTTACATTATTTTAGATTTTCAGCAAGCATAATTAAATCTATCATCTGTAAATAATGGTAACTTCACTTTTGTTTCCAAACTTTATAAATTTTTTCCTGGTTATATTGTACTGAAATCTCTTGTACACTATTGATTAAAATTGGTAATAGTGGATATCCTTGTCTTGTTTATAAATTCATGGAAACGTGTTCAGGATCTCACCATTGAACTTAATGCCAACTAATAGGCTATATCAAGTGTTTTCATCCATCTCTTTAGATGATCGTGATTTTTCTCATTCCTTCTATTAATGTAGGGTTTTGCACAAGTCTGTTGTGTTATTCTTTTGTTTCACTCTTTTTTCTCACTATACTTCAGTTTGGAAATTTCTTGCTGACTTCTTTGGAGTTTACTAATCCTAGTTTCTGCTACATTCACTCTGGTCTTAAACCCATCCAGTAAATTCATAATTTCACAAATTATGTTTTATATATATATATATATATATATATATATGCACACACACACACACACACACGATTGTGTGTATGTATATATACATTGTTGTTGGGTGCCATCAAGTCATGTCCAACTCATAGTGACCCTCATTGGGTTTTCAATGGTTGTTTCAGAATTGCCTTGGGAGTGGATTGCCATGTCCTTCTCCCACTTTTGCGGTGCTGGGAATTGAAGTCAGGACTTCAGAGACTGCAGAACATTGCTCTACCAAATGAGCTAAATCCCAGCCCATATATATATACATATACATGTATATACATATACATGTATATACATGTATGTATATACATATATACATGTATACATATATACATATATGTGTATACATATGTATATGTGTATGTATGTATGTATGTATACACATACATACATACACACATACATACACACATATATACACATACCTACATACATATGTATACATATGTAGATTACATTTCTCTTTCAAAGTTTTCCAAATTTTCATCCCTTTCATTTATTTTTCCTCTATTTCCTTTAATATATATTCAGCAATTTCTTAAAATACTTATTTTCCAACTCCAATACTTGAATAATCTAGTGCTTGTGTATTCCATCAGTTGTATTTTTCTCCCTTCTAATATGACTGACACTTTTTATGAGGGCTGGGGTTTAGCTCAGTTGGTAGAGTGCTTGCTCTGCATGCTCTGAGGCCCTGGGTTCGTTACCCAGCACTGTAAAAATGGGGAAACAACCTGGTGGCCCACTCAAGAAACAATCTCAAAACAATCAGCCATCAAAAACAGAGAAGCATTAACATAGTACCAGACATGGCACAGTGCTGGTCAGTGTTTCGTTCTGGTGTACATAGGGTTGCTATGAGTTGCACCTGACTTGATGCACCTAACAACATCAACAGAAATTGTGAACAAAGGAATCATGGTGCATGAAGTTTTCATTTTCCACAAAGAGATCCACTCTTTCCTCTGTTGGGCAGATTAAGTGAGAGAAGGCTTGTTTTAATCCAGTGAGGAGTTGAGCTGAGTAGGGATAATGTTGAAGCTTCAGGTAGATTCACTACACTTCTGGGGTGTAGTATCTCCAGCATGAGATCAGTCTTTCTTAGTTGTAGGTCCTTTTACTTAGCTGATCAGAAAACTGAGATATTTGAGTCTTCCAATCTTGGCTGAAGCCAGTATCTCAGTGTGTCCCAGAACTAGGCAATTTTCCATATGCAAAATCAGCCAAACATTAAAGATCCTTTAGATTCTAGTTCATGATACCAATCTGCACAAAAATATCTGCTGGTTTTGCTTTCTTCCACCAGAGTCTATACTATGGTAACCTCAACCTGCCCCTTGTGCTCAGATCTGGCATATGTCTGTAGGTATGCAAATCTCATTTCATCAAAGAAGGCTCTTCCCACAACCTGACCAAATGGGCAAAGAAGCTGAATAGACATTTCTCCAAAAAGAATACACAATGACTAACATGTGAAATAATGCTCAATAATTTTTTTGGTTATTAGAAACCTTTTCTAGTAAATCAAAATTACAATGTAATACTACTTCACATTTCCAAAATAGCTATAGTTCTAAAAATGTAAAATAACACCTAGCAAAAATGTGAAGAAATTAGAACCTTCTTACATTGCTGAAGGAAATGTAAAGTGGTTTACACTCTATGGAAAACAATTTAATGATTAAACATGGAAAGAATAAGAAAAGGTACTTAAACAAATACATGTGTATGTATGTTCTTAGCAGTGCCACTCACAATAGCCAAAATATGGAAACAGTGCAAGTGTGAGTCAACTGAA